>JAOANK020000018.1:2653510-2672088 GCA_026257165.2 Telfairia occidentalis | reverse complement strand
AAAAGAAAATGGGATATGACATTTTACAACCCCTTCTAAAAAAAATTAGTTGACAAGCCTAGATAGTAATTTTGTACTAATAATGTAAGAGAAACAAAATTAAAAAAATCTTGATTTGATTATGAATTAAATGGTTAGAGACAATTAAATAATTTTCCCTTTTAAAACTAGTAAGTAATGGTAACTTGAGCTATAAAATAGTTTTTCCTTTTAAAACTAGTTAAGAAATATGTTATATATCCTCAATTAAAAGGTCGGAGGCAAATTCTCCTATCTACAAGATGTTGAACTTGAAAAAAAAAAGTTGTAAAAAATGAAAATCAAAATAAGAAATAATGATTTTTTTTTCTCATCTTTCTCGCTATTACAAGTAAACATAGTCAAAAAGAAATTCACATTATATTTTTTGAATAGAATTGCAACTGTTAAAGCAATCGTCTTTATTTTTTAAATTTTTATTTTTGAAGTTCAACCGCACGTGCAGTAAAAACATTTTTAAGATAATTTTAAATGTATACACCTTGGTAATTACCTACCCAAAAAAAAATATATTAAATAGTTTGTTTGATTGATTTTTAGAAATAGTATTTTTAAATCTAACATCTTTCTTATAAATATTTTTGGGTAAATAAACGCTAATCGAATTTGGTACTTTACCGGAATTTTTCAACAATGTTTTCTTACAATACCCCAACAACAACAATTTTTGGAAAGCATCTTCAAATGCTTTTAGCAAATTGCATTTATTATTTATTTATTATTATTATTTTAAAAAAAAATGATTAGTGAAGGTTCCAAACTTTCTATTTTTGTAGTCAATGACATATGTCTTAACCAGATAATTAAATTGAAATTAGCAAAAAAAAAAAAAAAAAAATCTATTCACACATAAATACCTTTAATGTCATGATTCTTTTTAAATTTCTACCCTAATAAGATAAGTGGTTCATGTTTTTTCACTATCCAAATTTCTCTTTTTCCCTCTCTCTTCATTCATTTCATGGTGGTGCACCCTTGTGATAAAACAATAAAGGGAAGTACCTAAAAAAACACTTTAACTCTCTACCACCTTTGTGAATATGAATTTTCTTCGTTTGTCAAATTGATCATAGCTCAACGGTTAAAGACATATTTCTATAATAAAAAAGTAATGGGTTCGAATCTCTTATCCTCACATGTTGTTGAACTAAAAAAAATCTTCATTCATATATTAAATACAAAATACAATGAAATAAAAGCTTTAAGTTGGTTGGTTATTGGACCTTACAATTTTATTAAAATAATGATTTAGTCCCTGAACTAATATATAACAATTGATAAATTACTTTGTTACACACTAAAGACGATACTTTACCTTTACAGAAATTTTTACAATAAAGATGATTAAATTGTTTCAAAATTTAAAATTATAGATACTAAAACATTACCTATTATAGTTCAGTTATAAATTATGAGGTCAGAGAGATATGTTTTTAACCAGTTGAGCTATGCTCGGTTTGACTTTTAAAATTAAACATTTAATCATTAATTCAATGAAAATATATAACTAGGGGTTATACTTTTGATTTTGGTTGTATATTTTTTCTGTTCATCCCAAGTCTCTGCACTTATTTTATCCAATAGCATATTTTCTTGCATTGTACCACATCGTGCCAAAGCCGTGTCACATTAGTTTTTAAGGAATAGTGTTAACAACGATTTATGAAAGTCATAAATCAAAAGTTTAGAGACAATTACCAAAATTTAAAATTCAGAAACTAAATTGACACAATCATCAAAGTCAAACACCAAAGTGTCGTATAACCTAATTTAGGTTAAATTACAATGTTAGTCCCTGAACTTTAGATCTATTTCTAATTGATCTCTAAGTTTAAAAAAATGACTTAGAACTTTCAATTTTATATTTAATAGGTTCAACTTTAAAACGTGGCAAGTAAGTCTGTAAACTTTCAACTATATGTTTAATAGGTCTCTAAATTTTAAAAAGTATTTAAAAGATCAAGCTTTCACTTTCATGTTTAAAAGGACCATAATGTTTCAATTTTGTGTCTAATAAGTCATTGAAAATTTTTTACAATTTTTAAAATTCACTAATGTATTAAACACAAAATTGAAAGTTCATGATTCTATTAGATACAAAAATTCAATTTTATGTCTAGATCTATAAATTAAAAAAAAAATGTGGAAATGTCAAGAATTTATTGGACAGAAATTAGAAATTTAGAAATTTATTTTACATTTTTAAAATTTAAAAAGAAATTTAGAAATGTAAGAGATCTATTGAACACTTTTTTATATTTTAGAGTCTATTAAACACGCACTAACAATTCATGATGCATAATATGCTAGAAACAAGAAGGTTGAAGGAATCATTGTTACAGGTAAAATGTGAAACGAAATTGCAAACACGCTAATAGTTCATGCGAAAAGACACCAATTTTCGAAAATCTTCGAAAATCTATCCCCACACTAAGTCGTAGACCTTCTTTACTATAGGCCGAAATAAACTCACAAATACTATGACATTTGTTACATGATATGGCTAGATTTGAGAGCAAAGTCCATATTTTAATTTTCTAGTGCCTCCGATTCATAATATTGGACTTGTGATTTTTTTTTTTGAGTTCAACATTTGTAGGATTGGAGAATCGAACCATCGACCTCTGCGATAATAATACATGTCTTTATCTACTCAACTCGAATTGGCAACTAAACTTGTGATTTAACGTTTATAATAAATGAGATTATAACTAAGTAACGATGAATGAAAATAGGAATAGGTTGAGGAAAAGAAAGAATGTGTTTGGAGTAAATAAGTAACAATTAATGTGAAGGGCAGAAAAAATTGGACACGTGGACAGCAAATTTCTGTCAGGTCAATGACTTACCTTTGCAAGCCAACAGCTCAGAACTCCGTGGCCCACAAGTAACGGAGACGCTTCACAATGCTAAAGAAAAGAAAACTACACGAAAAAAAATATATATTAATTGTTTTTAGAAAGGTTAAAAAATAATTTTTTTTCCACGCATATTCTATGACTAATATAACATGGGTAGGATATAAAAGAAAAAGTATTAATACTAAATTTTTGTTGAAATTTATGATTTTGATAAAATTATTTAATTGTCAGTTTTGTACATTCATCAAATATGAAATTTAATTTATTTGAAATTAGAAAGTTTTAAAAAAAAATTACATTATTTTTTATTTAAAATTAGTTAGTGAATTAACAAAAATTGATTAGAGAGTAAAAACTGTTGCAGTAATCGAAGTTTAAGGTTCATTTTAATAAATTTTAAAGTTTTCAATGAAAGGTAATACAATTTGCCAAGTCTTTGAGATACAAATTGAATGTTTTATTTTAAAAAATAATTATAATTAACCACAGTAATGATAATATTAATAATTAAACTAGAGAGAGAATGCGGGGCCCACTCAAGGATTTTGTGACGTCATTTGCCTTTTTGTACAAAAAAATGAAATGTGTGCTAAGTACGACTCAGAGCGGAGCCGAGTCTCTTCCAATTCCCACTATAAATATCTGCCCCTCCATTTTCGCCTTCTCTTAAAACCTCACCTTCAAACTGTTCCATTTTCTTTCGCTACAAATCTCACATGGCCGAAGAATTTCAGGAATCTGAAGTGATTTTCTCCGATCGCGACCAGCGCCGTTGCCTCCGTCGCGACGACGACGACGACGGCCGCATCGAGGACAACTTCAATTTCAACTCCCGCCGAGGAATGGTTCTGGCTCCGCGAAATAAGTATCATCGGCCGGTGCGCGATGGACGTCAGTCGAAGAAGGAAATGGCGGCGACTGCGAGTTCGCTTCCGGTAGGAATTCCTGAAATAATCGGCCGGAGGACGGTGGAGGAAGATGACATGGACGGCGGAGAGGAAATGGTTCCGCCGCACGTGATGGCGGAGAGACGAGTACTGGCCGGGAAAATGGCGTTCTCTGTGTGCACCGGCAATGGAAGGACGCTGAAGGGACGCGAGTTGAGCCGAGTAAGGAATTCGATCCTTCGGATGACCGGATTCTTAGAAACGTGATCGGATCGGAACGGCGGATCGAATCAGCCCCGATCTCTTTCTCGATACGCAAATTTGGCTTTGCGGAAAAATTTAGAATCAGAAAATTAGCGGCCTCTCTTCAATTTTAATTATAATTTGGGGGAATTGTTACGTTCTTGGTGAAAAAATGGATTTGACCAAATAATCAAAATTGAAGTTGTAATTTCATCTTAGAAAAAAGAAAACCAGTTTGTCAAATTTTGTGGGAGGGGATTTGGTTTCAACTTTCAAACAAATCAGCCATTATATTGCTGAAGCTTATTGCAGGCTGTGAACTTAACTTTGCTTTGGTTTTGTGTTCCAACGAGATGACTTGTTCACTACGGCGATTAGAGAAATTAAACTCTCCGCCCTTATTATTATTATTTTTTTCTATTAATTTTCTATTGTGCTCCCTAAATTTTCCGATGTTATATTTTGATTCTTCAGTTATTATATTTTAATTCTTTAATTTATAAAATATCAAATCTAGTATTATGAGTTTTATTACATTAGTTTAAAATATCAACTTTCTACAAGTCAAAATATTTGAATCTCAGATTAATATTATATTCTAAACATAATTTTATGTCTAATAAACTTTTAAATCTAAGTATAATTAAGGGGTATTTCTACTTTTACTAAAGGTTTGTTGGTTTAAATTTGTATTTTTGTATTGATATGTCATATTCTAAAAAAGAAAAGTTCAATTTCAAAAGTTTAGAAACTGAAATAATAAAAAGTGAACAATTGAGGGATTGAAACTTGAATTGAATTTTTTATTAGGAGCTTTCATTTTGGTCATATGATTATTATGATTAAAGAATGCGAAGGAAAGCCGTAAAGAAAAGAACCCTTCAATCAATCATCAGCATAGCCTAAGTTTGAAGTTTTATCCGAAGGAGGATTTGAGTGGGACCCAATTGGATAAAATGAAATTAATGGTGACGTGGAATAAAAAAAATCCAAGATGTGTAATATTTATTTTGCAATGTTTGCTTATAGAAGTCCGATGTTTGAATTCTCATTTTCATATGTCGTTAAAATTTAAAATTAATTAATTAAATTAAAATTTTTAAAGGCTTAATTAAACAAAATGCCCATATATTTGTACATTATTTCAATATTATCCTTCACCTCTACTAAATGTTTCAAAAAATAACTTTCAAGAAAAATTTAGTTCGATGTTTGACAAAATGTTTACGTGTCTGCTAATATAAGAATTATATGGATACATAACAACCTACATGACAGCTTAAGTGAAAAAAAAAGCACCGATTAATTGAAGCTTTAAAATAAAATAAACATTTAAAAAAAAATCAAAATCAACGTTTAAAAATACACAAGAAAACAAACATAACCATACGTTTTTTCACTTAAACGTATTCATGTAGTCCAACATACACATTAACTTTTTGTACAACGTCAAACCAAATTTTATTGAAGTATATTTTTTTGAAACATTTAGTAAAGGTAAATAGTAGTATTGAAACTATTGAAAAAATAAAAGTATTTTATAAACAAAGTAGTATTTTGTATATTTATTTTTTAAAAAAAAAGAAAAGAAAAAGAAAAAGAAAAAAGACGGAGTTGGGTGTTTGTTGAGTAGTTCGGTTAAATTGGAAAAAAGGAGAGATGAATGAGATGGTTCTTATGAAGCTTTCCCACAGTCACATCACATTCAAAAATCAATGAAACAGTTAAAAAGAAAACGTTTCTTTTTGTGTGACAAAAGTGAAGACACCCTTCTTTACACCCTCTTCAAAAATACAAAAACCATTCTAATAAATGATACGCTTTTTGTATGTGGCCAAAAAATTCCACGTCACCCCAAAATAATAATTTAAAACTAATTGCTTTGCATCGCCACTATTAAAATTAATTAAATAATATGACACATCTTATTAAATTTATTAAAGAAATGTTAGAAATCAAATGAAAACTAAATTCAGAATTTAACGAGTAATAATGTAATTTTTCCCTACCAAATTCATAAACATAATTTCACACCCATTCTTACTACATTTTTTTAATTAATTTGTTGGAACACTAAAATGAGAATAAATTTTTTATGCAATATAGTCTTGCATTAAACTTCTAATAGGAAAGAATTCAATTCAAACGTGGGCAAGAAGAGGAACTAAGAGATTGGTCTAAACGTAAGAAAAATGTATAGTTGATAAATAACGGTTATAATTCCCTCCATCACTGCAATTTATCTTCTTTGCATTCAAGTTTTAATACCTTCTTTTCTTTCTTTTCTTCTCATCCAAGTTATTTTACAAAGACTTGTCGTGATAAGGAAGAAAATGGTATGAGTTGGATGGTTTAATAAATTCTAAAAGATTAAAAAAAAAATTAAAAAAAAACAGCATCCATGGTAAGAATTGTGTACAAAAAGTTGCTTCATCGGATTGAATTGGTCTCATGTTTAACAAAGGAAACAATTTTTGCAAATCTGTCACAGCACAGCCAGTGTTCCAAGCATTCACGTAAAGACAAAAGTAGAATTTTTCAATTGGGCCACAAACAATCCAACCCCAGAAAAAAAATTAGAAATGTTCTTTTTGAAAATGGAATGGATTTTATCGTGTGGAGAGATGTTGCTTTCACTCAAAACCAAAACATGAGGAATTCAAGCAGCTTACACACACAGTTGCGTGTTGCTAAAAGGAGTTCACAATATATTAGATATGATTGGTAAGAATTTAATAATCCTCCTATTTTGATGTAAGCTTCTTGTTTATTTATATTTTTTTAGTATTACCATTTAAACGTAAGGTAAAAATTTGAATCTACCATCTTAAAAAGATTACCATACTTTAGTTAGATGAGCTATGTTGACAAAGGGTATTCTAGAAAAACAAGGGCAGATGCAGGATTTTTAGTCAGAGGCACCAAACTAAAATAAATAAAATTATTTAAAAATAGGCACAGACTTGAACCCATACTTAGAGGGGCACAAACATTTTTTCAAGACATTTCTACCACTGAACTACCAATTAAATTCATTATTAATTTAAATTTATATATATAATAAAACAATTCTAAATCCAAGGGCAGCGTGCCCCATTGGTCCCTTCATAAATCCATCCCTGTCGAGAAACATCAAGCAAAGTCTGTGGGTCATAATCAACTAACAATGTCTAATAAATTAAGATATTGTTGTAGGTCTGAAGAAATGTTTGACTAATGATAAAGATAACTCTAAGTTTATAAAGTCTCAGAGTTAAAGAAGTATCTAACACAAAATGTGTTGAATTTCTTTTTGGATAAAAGAGAAAAAAAAAAAAAAAAGTTAACAATCACACTGAATGAAGTTTCCATTTCAATTTTTTTAAAAAAAAGAAGAAAGAATAACAATCACACTTTCTTTCTAAGACTTCAAAGAGTTAAATCAATTGCATCACTTGCCATATATCACTCAATTGTTTACATTTCATCCAGATCCAAAAAAGAAAAATTCAATAGAGCAAAGAAAAGGATCTGAAGCAATGGTGACAGCAACTTTATTCATGTAACTGAAATTTCAAGAATATGATTGATTATGAAACATTTAGACTCACAGATGAGGAATGAAGCAGGGAAAAGCAGCACGTTGCAACGTAGCCAAAACGCTCCGAACTGTCCAAGATGAACCACTGATGAACTCTTCTGGGCTCTAAAATCAAATCAAACAGATGAGACTAGAAGTATCAACAGGTGAGTAGCAAGAATCAATGGGAATGTTTGTACTGACATTCAAATAAAATAAAATGGACTTATGGAGGATGGAGTGGATATCTACAAACTAAAATCCCTTTCTTGTTTCTTCTCTGGCAATCAATAGAATCTGCTTAAATACCGATCAACGTCTTCCTTTCCGGAATCGAAAGGGCGCCTTGTGCTTATTTGGTACATAAGCAAATTGACTTAAGTCCATTGCAGGAGCAGACCTTCAATAGAATTGAATACAAGTCCAAGATGATGAATATGGCAATAAGGCAATAAATAAAAAAGTCCACGACTATGAAGATTTATATATTTTACCTATTGGTATTGCTGTTCTGAACATCTCTCAAAGGGGCTCGGAGACCACTGGCCCGAGACCCCGAAGAGAATCGAAATGATGATATTACAGAAACAAATCGTTCCATTGATTTCTCTGCTATGTCTGAGTAATGACTTAAATGAGAAATGTTGGATCCAAATTTTCCTTCTTCAATTTTTGTCTCCAATGCTGTTTCATCTAGTTCATGAGCAAAGTAACTTAAACTCTACTAAAAAAAAGAACTATTTACAGAAAAACATAAAAACTTTTCTCTGATAGATTCTTGGCCAGTATTAAGAAAAACAGCAATATTCATATCAGCTCAAAACAAAAATTTTCACCATCCTCCAGAATATCAACAGTGCAAGAAGCTTTTACTAAACGCTTACCATGATCAGGGTGCACTGCATCCTTA
The DNA here is from genome assembly GCA_026257165.2 of Telfairia occidentalis. Taxonomy (NCBI): domain Eukaryota; kingdom Viridiplantae; phylum Streptophyta; class Magnoliopsida; order Cucurbitales; family Cucurbitaceae; genus Telfairia; species Telfairia occidentalis. The sequence continues at coordinate 2,663,589 of JAOANK020000018.1, read as the reverse complement.
CACAAATGCTTAGTTTTCACATTCTCCTGAAAAAGATACCAACTGTTAGTAAGTAGACCAATTTAATAAAAGGATTGCATGAAAGCACTTACCATTTGAATGTTTTCATTTGGGGAGGTTTTCCTTTTTGTGATTGAACTGTCACAAGAAGTACTAGTAAAAGAGGCAATCTCAGCAGCGGTTGTCTCGTGCATATCAATAGCTGTATGATTCTGGTCAGAGGGCTTCTGCTTGTTCTCCTGTTCATCATTGCTTTCTGACTTATGCTTAAAGTAAGAACTCCTCACAATGATCCTTTTGTTCTCGTTCCTCACTTTTTCCCCTTTTGTATCAGGAAGATTCTCACAATTGGGTCCCTTATGCAACGTTATACAAGGCTTATGAATTGATTGAGTGGGTTGCTGCAGTAACCTAATCTCCGCTTCTTCTATGTTATGTACCATACCTTTCACGTTCGTGAACAGCTATAAGTTTATAATAAAGTCAGAAGTGATTTTTTCAGAATTGAGAGATACATACCCTTACCCTGACTACAAGAATCAGAAAGAGGAAGTCCATCTGCATTATCATTTCTTACCTGAGTAATCAAAGAAATAAGAGAGAAAAAAGATCAAGATAGTTTCAATTGATAAACATGGTTCACATGACATTTGCCAGAACCAAAGTCAGTTTCTTACAGGATACGTAGATAGACAACCCTCTACATCGTCACAGAGATGAGTAGATGCTGGCAGGTAACTATCTCCGTGACCAACTGGCTCCTCGGGACTAATTGAGGAGTCATCCCTGAAGCCTGGGTGATCAGCTGATTGTTTTGGTGCCCTAAATTTTCTCTTGGCCTCAAGAGAGGCAAAACCTTTTGACGTTAAGAAATACTTCACAACCCCACTTTCACTTAGACATCAAACTTATGATTCGAAACTACCACAGGACAATGCAGTAAAACAAAGCATTCCCTTTTCAGTTGCTTAATTATTGGTAAGAGAAAGTATCCACAATTTCACACCTCACAACCAAACCAGACAAATATATGTTTAGAACACAGACCCCTGATGGCACTCATTTGGTCAATCATACCATTTGTGATTGCTGTCTGAAAAGGAATGCCTTTGCGAAGAATTTAAAATGTAAACATACAGGGTATATCACCTAAATGCAGTGTGAAAAAACGCAGTTACCTAATATTCATGAAAAGGAATAATAAGATAGGAACAGATCATCCACCCAATTCTATCTCTGCAACGATCCTCACATGTATGATTACTATTTGTTACCTCTGCCTTTTTTCTTAGGCATGAAGGATAACATTTGAAGCTAGAGTTAGGCCAATGCAACAAAGGATAAAAAGTATGGATTTCAAATCTCCATGGATACAAAAGTATTTCGTCAGGACATTCTTCTGCACAGGTAAATCCAACTTTTTCTTTATACTTCCAGCGTTAAATTCTTTTAATTTGTAAGCTCTTTCATGTACGACTCCAGTATTGATATTCTGCTCCTGTTCATGTAAAGAAAGCAGAGAATGATAAGTACTACGACATAACAAGCTTAAGTAGAATAGTGAATCTTGAATCCACTTGTGTAGAGAATTACAATTTGCTTCAAATTTCTCTGCCATCAGAATGTCATGTGACTAAAAATGCCTAAAACAAGACATTTGATTATCGATGTACCTGGAATGGTAATTTAGTACATGGATCAATATCACCCTCTGCTATACCTCTGGCAATATGTTGTGGTATCGATGTATAATACGTTAAGTTACTGATTTAAAGAAGAATATGGTACAGAAGTGTCCAGAAAATTGAAATAAGCTCTAAATAAAGGATATGGGCCCAAGAAGTCCAAGTCATCTCCTATATGATCGGATATTGGAGAGACATGTACAACATCTTCAGTGATAGGGTCGTAAACCCGTTGATGCTGAAAGGTCAATATTGCTTTCTTGAATGACTCTTCATAAAGCTGAGGAACTGAAACTGTGTTGTACCTCAAATGTCTAATCACCTATAAAGTCATTATTTTTATGCATGAAAACATGACTAATAAAACACACCTTATTCTCAAAAAGCCAAAAAAAAAAAAATGAATTATGAAAATCATTAAATATTCCAACCCACCTTATCATAACTTAGAAATTTCTTAATAAGTGCATGAGCTCTTTTAAGTCCCATTCCTGGCAATGACTGTAAATAATCACAACCACTCAAAATGCACATCTCAAGAATCATCTGCTTTGTAAATCCAGCAAAACTCAAGTCCTTGTTCTTTTGTAACATGTCGTATCGAAACTCGACTCCTTGTCCAAATTTGTCCATTTTAAAGATAATCTGATTTGTACAAGAGCAGAGCAACAAAAATCAGTCAGAATTTTCCACAACGTAAAGAGTAGAAGCAGTTTACAACCATGAATATCAAAGGGATTGGAGAATGAAGAGAATCCAAGAATGTCTTTGTGTACATCTTACCCTTGAACAGCCAAATGGAATTAGATCAGAGTCCTCAGTAAGAACTGCATCAACTTGATTGCTGATGGCCAAGAAAGTCATTTGAGCATCTGCCTCATAAGGTGCCACCACATAGGATATATTCTCTCGCTTTAACACCTTCAGAATGAATGCGTGTCAAATCTTCCTAACATTCTTGACCTTTGAAAAATATAATTCATACAACCTTCAGACAATAGTAACATAACAGTAGTGAAAAAGGTCGTTACTTGAATTAGATCATGGGCGATCAAAGGTGTTATATCGACGGCCTTCTGGTAACACTCGTACGCAGCTGCAGGATTGCCATTCGTCTCATGTTCTATTGCACGTGCAAGATTTTCTTTCCTCGACCTGAAGTAAAATAGTGAGTCTCTTCAGAGGTGTGACTTTAAGAGAGTGGAAACCATATACTTCAAAAATAACTAACTAATTAAAAAAAAAAAAAATTAAAAAGTGGGGAAACCAAATAAGAAGAAATACAACTAGTCCAAATTATAAACGGTTTTTATTGGTATTAACTATTAACAATAAGCTGAGCTCAACTTGGAAGATATCAATATGGCTGCAAGTAAAAGAAAATGTAGGGAATGACCAGCACCATTGATCCCCAAAGGACATCAATTAGAATTTCTAGTGAAAGTGGAACTGCAGTTGAATTGATGCTTGTCATACCTCGCACGCTTGATCTCCTGCTCGTTCTTCATTGGAAGAAGACCTCCATCAAAGACAAGAACAGGTTTTACTCCATGGTGCCGTAGCAGATTTATTCTATGCATACAATAATCTATGTGCCTATAAAACCGAATGGAAGATTGATAAATAGTCACTAAAGAGTCTAAAAATCCAATGATCAATATCCAAAATATGAGTACTCTCTTTTGTTTATTGGTCTAAATTAGTATCCAACCACTCCCATATGCGATAAACCTCTTGATGGTAGTTTAAAACTAAAGAGTCTCGACAATGCTGCTACCAGAACGACTTTCTTCATCACTTAATTTTCTATTCTTTTTCAATTTACATATTTCACCACATAACAACAAAAAAGCAATATTTTCTTATTGTTAAAATATGGATAAATATAAAATTTACCATAACTCATCAGTTTAAGCTTGTGGGTTTAATGATAACTTAACATGGAATAGGAAGTTCTATGTTCGAACTCTGTAATGTTATTTCTTCTCCAATTAATATCGATAACCACTTGTTGGATCTCAACTTAAGCATGTGGGTTCAATGGTGATTTAAGAAAAAAGAGCTGCTCCTTTAGAGAAGAAGCAGACCATTTATATGCAAACGTTGCCTTTCAATATGTTGTTAAAAATTGAAGCGTCTCCGGATCCATATGATGACTAAATTCAAAGTAAATAGCAGATTATAAACCTATACATCTACAATACAGAAAAACTACACATCAGATGACACTTTCAAGAAGAAGGTCCCTCAAACCCAATAGTACGCTTCATAACCAGAAAAGCTAACGGACCAAAATAATAAGAAGAAATCGACTTTGAAGCTAACAAAAAAAAGCTCGCAGAACCTTTTCACGAACTGGGTATCCAAGAAATCGGTACAGAATCAAGTAACTAACACAGAAATAGAAGTTAAAAGCAATGTCCGGTTATTTAACTCCAGAAGAGGAAAAAAAAAGTAAAATCCAGAAGAAAATAAAGGGAATAGAGATACTTGGAGGTGGGTAGGCCAATGCAGAGGTCTTTGCTACAGGAGAAAGCGCCTTTGTGGAGCCAAGAATAGGTGTCGATGGCCACAGAAGAACCCTCCAAATCCTTGATATGGATTGGCACCATAATCGACTTCAATAGCGGTAAAAGCCCCTGAATCCCCATTGCCCTTCTTCTCAGTCAATACGGGTCATTAGGAGGGGGAATTGTGTTTGCTTCTGCAGCTAAATTAATACTGGAGATTGAGGAGGTTATGGAGGGAGAAAAAGAAATGGCGGGAAATTTTCATAGCTCAAGTGCGGCCGCCCCCCGAGACCTGTTTTCCCCGTTTTTTTTTTTCCTTTTTTTTCTTTTTTCCATTCCAAAATTTTTTATTTAAAAAATAAGTTCCCAAATTAAAATTTTTTATTTAAAAAATAAGTTTCTAAATTAACATTTCTTAAAAAAAAAAACCAGTGATAGTCCTTCAAATTTTTAAACTTTCGATTAATTATTTTCTAAAAAGAAACTAGACTGCATCAATTTTTTTTAAGTACATATACATCGATATTCAATCTTTAAAAATATATCTCATCATGAAAACTAGGTGGATTAATTTATTTTTTTTAGAATGTTTTAATTCTTCAATGAATATCCACTCTTATTTATCCTTAAATTTTAAATCATTTTTCAATTTAGTATATTAACTTTTGAAATCAGCATCACAGACACCATATCATTTGTCCATTAACTCAGACAACCATAGAAAATAAATAAGATATTATCAAAATATTGACCTTTTTAATTTACCGTATCAAAGTATTATAAACTGAAACAAGTTATAATAACTACATACACACTTCAACCTAATTTTTTTCCATCAAATCACACAAATGGATGGACCCAGGCATTGTTAATAAACGAGCAAATTAACAGAACTTTAAAATATAATTAGTTTCAAAATTAACATACAGAACACTGACACAATGTTATGCTGCCTAATCTGTCGTTGAGATTGAATTATTACAGGCTAAAACGATTGAAAAATAAAAATAAAAATAAAAAATTGAAACGAATATCACATCAATTCAGTTCAAGCTTAATATCATATTTTTTTATCATAGAAGAGCAATCCCGTTCCATCTCATGTTAGAACTGTCAAATACAGAACAAGAATATGGGATTCAAGTGCATGTAATGTGCAATGGCGATTTCCACATAAAATTCCTATTAATCGCACAAAACATTGTTTACCGAATAAAACCCTTTTTTTCCTCTCCAGGTGGTGTGTTTGTTTGAGGGGGTGGGGTTGAAACTAGAGGAAAAAGCCACAGCTCAACCTAACATACTGATGCAGCAGCATGCTTTGAAGAAATGGGACGGGTATCCTCCTGTCATGCTATGCACTAGAAACCATACAGATCATACCGAATATTTGTTCTTCGCATGTCTGTCAAATTTCTTTGCATCGTCCTGAACAAGAAAACGACTCGGCATCAGAAACAAGAAACAAAAGATCTAGGAAAAACCATTTGAGATGCAAATGAAACATATAAGTATGCATACGTGGAATATAAAGCCAATGCTGTCATTGTAATCAAGGAACTCCTTCCACTGTTTCCCGATACTCGCCTAGCCAGGAAAAAAGAAAATAGGACGCGAAGACATCAATTAATTTCATAAACAGAATAAATTGAATACGAATCAATGAACAGGCACAATCCCCACACTCTAAACATTTTCCACCATAGAAGATGTTAATCCAGAGGTCCATCGTGTGAGAACAAAGTATATAAATCAATGGTCTATTATGTTAACTATTACCTGAGCAGCTTCATTGGAAGCATTCTTTGTCCAAATCGATATTTTATCCTGTCCAGGTCTAACATTAACAACGGCTCCACAAATTTCATCACCGCAGTCAAACTGTTCTCCGATCATAGCAAGCAGCTGATAGAAGTAATCGATTGTTAGAAACTAAATTTTTTTAAAAGAAAAAAAACTAATGTCTTGAATATCTTTGCTGATGAGTCAAATTGAACATGCAATTGTTGGCAGTACCGTGTACAGCCAGCCATTATCAGATTTGCCCCTTGCAAAGTTTACAGTCCATTTCCCTCCATTCGCACAAACAGGATCCTCCCATTTAGGCTCAATTTTATGTTTAAAGCAGTACAAATCTGCCTTCAATGCCAAGTTGCTTGGATGATGAATATTGTTGTAAACACTAAAAGCAGGGAAAAAAAACATGAACAAATTGGTCAACAAGTCGCAGGGAAAATGAAAGAAAAAGCCAAATAGAGAGAGAATTTAACAACCAATTAAAAAAAAAGATATATAAGTATTACATGGCAGTAGAACTCGTCAAAAATGATAGAAAAGTCTACATGAGGCAACCATTTATAATTTTAAAAGTAATGAATGACCCTAAAACCAAATATCCATTCACAAACAAAAGAACGATTTTCAATAATTAAGGAAAAATAGCAGAATAACTGAATGAGCATCTAAACAGAAATATTTCAAAAGCAAACAGCGCACGCAAATGCTTTACCAACTGTCTATTTTATTCAATAAGTATGATTTATGAAGTCAAAAACTCCAAGAGTGATCAATGAACACCACAAGGCAGAGCAAAGAAGAGACGAGGCAAAGATGGTAAGCTAAACGGTAAACCAGTAACCATAGCTGCCAAAAAAGAAATAAGGGTAAACGATTTGAAAACTTTAACAGCAAATGAACATCCAACCTCGTCCAAATTTAGTCGCCGAAAGAAAATGACTGAGGCATCTTATTACAGATGAATTAGCAATATCTGCTAGTTATATAAATTCAAAGCAAATGCCTGATACCATTATTTGAACAACTGTAAGTATGTCTAGTTTATATCTGATTCTTAGGTTTAGACATCAGAAATATAATCGAACTATTTCATACTAAATTTGAGAATATTCACAAAGAAAATTTATATGAATGTCAAAAATGAATTTTCAAAAGAGCTCCCAAACAAAACCCTAAGGGAGCGTTTGAAATACACACACGAACAGAAAAAATGCAACGTGCAGAAGCATCGCAGCATATATTTTGGACCCTCAGTTACGCAATTATATATCAAGAACTTTAGTCCATAATCTCAATCCCTTCAATACCCGCGACTGGAAAATAAAAGTTATTTCTAATTTTCTCCATCAATAAGCCCCCTCTCTCCAGCCCTCACAATCATATAGTCTCTTCTGTCTCAGCTTACTTCGAATTAAATACAACAAGACCAAAACAATTAAATTAACACAAAACACAGAAGAAATCTCAAACTTCTTATAGCCATATCCAACCCTTTTTCCAATTCCACCTGAAATTTCCTAAAATCTCCCACGAAACAAAGAACGGACCAAGAAACATTGAAAACATAAGAATCGAAAGCAACGGGGGGGAAACGTTTCAAAAGAAACTCTACCTCCAGAACTCCTCAACGGTAGAGAAGGTATAGATCGGTCGGATAGACGCACCCCAAGTGGCCTGCTTGGACTTGGCAGAGGGGTTATCGAACCAGAAGGTCCAAGAGTGCTCCAGAGGGTGTGGCTGGTGCACTATCGCCGGCGATAAATTGGAGGAGTCCAGGTCGTCGTCCCCGACGATCTCTCCTTCCTCAAGTTCCTCATCTTCCTCACCGCCTCGTCCCCTAGGGTTTTGATTGGCGATGGAATTAGAAAGATCTTCCGTCGCTGTAGCTTTGATCGTCTCTTCGACTACCATTTTCTTTCACCAGTTCTCGTCGGATTGAGCGTATCTGAAGAATCAAATCAATGGAAGGAACCGTAGAATGGCACCGCCCTCGGATTTTCTGTTAAGCGTTTGAGTCGGCCTTTTGTGGGCTTTTATCCCATCGTATTTTGGACTTTACACATTCTATGAGTTGGGCTTGGGCCTTCCTTGCACGACAATATTCCATTTCTTCTCGTATATACTCTTAATTAAAACTTTATATATCGAACTTTCTAAAAAAAATGTCTTAACCAGTTGAATTATATTCAAGTGGCTCATTAATAAGAGTTTGTATATCAAAAACTGCTCAATTATAAAAAATATTTTTAAATTTTGAATTTTGTTTCAAAATATTCTTTATCTATTTATAAGTTTCGATTATATCATTCACCTTTCAAATTGTTTCAAATATATATTTGAAGAATATTTTCGTATGATGATGAGTTAATGGTAAAATATCTTACATGGTTTTAAATGAACGAACAACCAACCACTCTACTAATAACACATTATCAATCATGTCACTTTCTATTAATTATTCCTAAGAAGATGTTCTTAAAAGGTCTATACAATTTTAAAGATGAGATTAGAATTGTAACTTTTAAAAGAATAAAGGTATTTTTCAAAACAAATGTAAAAGTTTAAGAAGATTTTGTATAATTTAACTTTAAAAAATCACTAAAATTCAATTGTGAGATAAAAGTAAAACTAATATGTGAATTTGTAATTTCATGAATTATGAAAAAATATTCTTTATATATATTATTAAGTTGGTCCTGATAAAATATAACACCAAGTATAGTTTTTTTAAAAAAAATCAAAATACACTAATTGTTGTTTGAATAATTACTTGCATCGTTTTTTAATGTTAAGAATAACATATATGACCAAATTGATACAACGATTAATAATGTCTCAAATCAACAAGTATTGTACACCATTAAAAAAATCAATGAAAGCTGTAATGAATTCTTGTTATTTCCTAAGTTACAAAAACAACTATTGTACATACATAGAATTACAAACTTCAAGTTACACTTTTGGTCCGAGATTCAACATACACGAGCAAGATTAGTTTTTTTTTAGTACATGTGAGAATAGAGATTCAAATCCACGGCCTTTCAATCTAGGAGATATGTCTTAACCAATTGAGTTATGTTCAAATTGGCCGAGCAAGATTAGTTTAAATTGCATATAAATCACAAGCATAAGTCTATTCTCATTTAAGTGGATGCTCACAATGTCACTAAATATGTTTAGTTTCATAGAGGAAGAATCTCATCAGTGTTTGATGAATCGAAATTCTTCAGAATCGCATAGAAGCAAGCAAAACTTTACGACGGATCAAGGTCATGGTGCAGTATGGTTGGGATCAAGGCAATGGTGCTGCTTGATCAATTTTTTATATCTATCAAATTCTTACAATTTGATAGACAATAGGCAAAAGAAAAAGCTGAAAGATGAAGATATGGCAATTGTAAATTGAATCTACTAACCAAATTGATTGAAAGAGATCAGATCAATTTACAAAATATCAATGTATTACATACAGCACTATGCTCAGCGGACCAGTGGCTTCATTCCCTCTGCCAAACCTGAAATATTAACCGATGCAGAAAATCCTACGGCGCCTTCGAAACAGGCAAATCCTTCACGAACGGTGATTCGAAGCTGCATGAACCTTACAGCAACTATGGCTTCCATATCTCAACCTAGCACATATTAAAATAGAGAAAATTTGAGGTTCGAAAAAGGAGGAGTTTATAAAAGCACTCCATTGAGCATGGAGGACAGTAATAGGAAAGAAGATGACAACATTCATATCAAAGAAAGCACTGCAACAACCATGGCAGTTCACTGTGCTAAGCAAAACGACTCGCAAGTAAAGAATCCATACGCATAGTTGCTTTTTTTTGGTTTTGTTAAAATAAGCAGTTGATCTTTCCCAGCATCCGAAATACCTTGAAACCTATGTAAGACCTTAAGAACTACTTCATCAGCAAACCATTCCAAAGAAGAACCAAAATGCTCCTTCTCATACTAAAAAGAAATAAATTGGAAATTAACCATTAGATAATTGCTCGAAATTAGCAGTAATGTAATCCATTATCAAGACGTGATATCACAAAACAGATTTTTGAATCATTACTCTCTCCACCAAAAGTAG
>JAOANK020000018.1:2587927-2622545 GCA_026257165.2 Telfairia occidentalis | reverse complement strand
AACAAATCATTTTCATGTCCCTAACAAAACAAAATCGCATGTTTCATAGACATGGCCAAATTGGTGAAACATGCACCAGCAGCGGCAACCACAAAGACAAGAGCTTCAAAAAAATCTTGAAATCCAACTTGTCATTTACAAACATTGCACACAATTTCAAATTAAAATCTGACCATTGAACGTCGTCAAGAGACCAAAAACGACGTACTCGTCGTTTGCTTTCATGTATCAGGTGACATGAATGTTTAGGGCTCTGCTGGATTTCAGTATTGTCCAGGGTCGGAATTGGTGCTTCCATCGAGAACGGTGTTCTTGAGATGATTTGTAGAAGAAGTATGCATCATCGCGAGAGGAGAACCTCAAGTCCTTTACTTGTACTAGCTTCCATTGACCCCCTCGAGCGCCTTAAATTGAGGTCGAGATCAATGAGGAAGTAACATTTAGTTGGCTCTCGAACATAGCGGACAGTACCATTCAATTTATTGAGAAGTCTACGTGACAGGTTTAGGGCGAGGCCTTGCTGTGAGGTCCACTGCTGTTCTCCAACCATATCTTGGATGAGATCAGGAGGCAAACCTTGGCCTGGATGTGACATTCTACATACAAAGAAACAAAAATAAATCATATCGCAATAGTTCTCATAGCTTTTCAAGACTAAGAGCAAGATTACAGAGAAATATAGATATAGATAAAGAAGTGATTGAGACACAATTTAATCAAGATATGATCAAATAACGAGGGCATAAAAAAAAAATCATGGCAAGAATAAAAATGGAGATTTCAATACCTTTTGCTATTATTGAAAGTGAATAAAGATGATACAGAAAGACAAAAGGGGTCATGATAGTATGGCTTTTGAATGATATTGCTATGGATGATCTAACGATGCAAGTTGAACTGTAAGTCGCAAGACAGACAATTTGCACAATTATAGCACTAACGCCTAAGTTAGACCCCGTGTTTTTTCGGAAAGACAGAGACTAAAGATAAACTTTAGTTCATCAAGAAACCTTCACATCTACTGAATAAAAAATCAATGTAACATGTAATATGTTTACTCTTTGAAGTTCCAATTTCCATACAAACATAAACATATACAAAACAAAGCTACATAAAGGATACATGATATATAATCAAGGGATAGAAGTGCAATATACCAGCAAAATGGATGGGGAGTTACTAAAGTACCTGATTTGCAAGTAAATATGTTCATTTCCATCTTGTATAAGCTTCAAACCAGATGAAATTTTGATTTCTACCCAACCGTCCAGAACAGGTGCGAATTGCACTACGTTAAGTAGAAAATCTGACAAAGCCAGCTGAAGCTTAATTTGATCGCCACAAAGAGTTAACATTTTGATTTCTTCTGGAATTTCATGAAAAAGTTGAATGTTCTTCTCTCGGACTGCAATCATCATTTGACAGATAATGGCATCCAGAACACTTCCGAGGAGAAATTCTTCTCTATTTATATCTACATGGCTGTTATGACAAGGAGAAACATCAAAACACGTAGTATAGAGTTGAGTAGACTACAAAGATATAGATACATAATAAGATAATCAATAATTCAAGTCAAATAGAGGGCCCAAAGTATCTATGCACTATTCTTCAAGTATCCTCGGATTCAGTGAGCCACTATGGAAGGACCCCTCTCCCATGGGTGAGGCATATTTGTGCCGCCCCTGAGATCCAGACTTAACTCGATTAGATAATGCCTATATTTCTCCATATCTTTATTAAGAAAATAGAAGCAATCCTCACTAGTAATTGACACCGAGGATATGATCCTTGCGGGGGAATATGACTCTAATCCTCAACAGCAACAAAGAAATTTGCTTTTCGTCTCGCCTATGACTGATTAACGACATAAAATAAAGGGGTCTACCTCCTCATTTCTCATGAAGTAGATTGCATCAACTATTGCACAATATTAATAATTACTTTTGTAGATAATGAAATCACACTTGACAAGGTCAAACTGCGTGTTCTAAAGGTTGGCACAAATATAGGTAATGAGAGGCCTAATATCTATTCATTTATCCTAGTTTAAGTTACCTATCACCCTTTACCTTTTCTCCAATTGTCCTTTGACATGGATGCTTTATATTTTTATGTAGGTGCATTGTGTTGAATAAAGTGATCGTTTAATAACTTGCAAATTAAGAAGCTCATGGCATGGTTAATGAACTAAAAAGAAACATCACATCACCAACAGTAGAGAAAAAAAGAAAGGAATTTGTGCAGAAGGTGGATATTTTCCAAGATGGTACTTACCCTCCTTCTAACCTTTTGAAGTTCATATCCTCTATGATTGTCATGATTTGTCTCTCGCATGCATCACTAGTGTCGAGGAAGAGTTTCTGGTTGTCCGTAATGCCAGAATTTACAAGAAGCTCATGAGTAAATCTGATGCCATTTAAAGGATTTTTCATCTCCTGCTTTATGTAGGTCAACTCCTTAAGCTGCAATATGCCCTCTCTGTTGCCCATCCCAAGTCCTTCAGAGCCCTCTCGCAAGTTAGGCTCAACAACTTGCAAGAAGCAGATACAACCAATGACATTTCCTTCTGCATCAATTCTCTTATTTGATGTTAAAAGCACCTCCACAAAGTTCTCATCCTTGTCGAAAAATCCTAGTGAAAACTTCTCGGTTTCTTCACCACTAATACCTTGATACAATAGAATCATAAACCTAGTGAGGGTATCTAGACCTTTCAACCTACAGAAATTCCCAAAGATCTCCCCGGCTAGCATTTTTCCTATAACTTCTTCCCTCCTCCAGCCAGTAAGCTTCTCCATGGCTGCAGTCCATTCACAGCAGTGGCCATCCTCGTCCGAAACAAATATAGGTGGAATCAATGGGTTGAGACTTTGAATAATAGTCTTATAATCCCCCTGCAGACGGATAAATTTATCCATCACACCTTTCTCAGATGTAATATCTTGCCCAACAAAGCAAACCCCAATAACTTTGTTTGTGTAATCCCTACTTGTACAAGCATTAACCACAATATACATGGTAGAGTTTCCTTTATGAGCTCCAAAACTTCTCAGTTTTAACTCCACATTTTTGTCTTCCTTACCTGAAAAACACAAGGACAATCATATAACAAGAGTGGGTAGAAAGAACAAGAAGAGAGTCGTTGCTATAAGACTTGACAATCAAACCAATAGTTAGCTTCATAAACTATAAGACCAACTATCCCTACGGAAGAAAATTGGTAGAACACATGATCGAGAAGTTTTTGTCACACTAAATTATTATATTCAATTTTCTATCGCCATGCCACTTGACTTTAGTCTTTACCAACTAATATTAAATGTCTGTTATATCTACACTTACCTTGCAGAGCATAGAAAAGTAAATCTTCAACAGTTCCACGTGAATCTTCATGAACGATTTCATTAACCAGAGATTTCCCCAAAGCATCTCTAGTTTGTAATCCCACAAGTTCAGAAATTTTAGCATTCCATCCATTGATCACACCTGTTGAATCAACCCCAAAAATTGGAACGGTTGCTGTTTCAATCAACCTAACCATTTCGAAAGCTACTGAACTGAGTTCTTCGATCTCCTGCATCTCAGAATCACTCATTTGGATAGAATTTTCTACCTTTGAATCACTGTGCCTAGTTTTAAAAAAAGACTCTCTCATAATAAGCTGTAATGAGTGAATGGCATTGATTTCTTGAACTTCCCAAGACATACTTCTACTCTTTGCAACTTCAAGAAACGCTTTAAATGATGATCTTGGGTGCATCCTTCCACCATCATCCTTATCATCAGGATGATGCTTGGCTCCTCCCCATTGGATTTCCTTCGCAGCATGAGACCTGAACCAAAATAAAAAATCCTTAGAAGTGATTTTTGCAACTGCCATGCCACACACTGCGTCACCTAGTGAAGCAGCTTCAGAGTACCCAGCATCAGCCAGGCTATCAGTGCTCAACCCCGTAGAATCCCCATGGTTATTAAGTACCCACTCTGCAAGATCTTTGATTTGTGCTTCAGTTGGAGTTACACCTAGTAAACAACATGCCCCATTATAGTACAATGCAGCACCATCACACTTCACGAGATCCATAATACTAGGAGACTTGGTCAGCCATGCAAGTAGGGAGCCTCGGAGGAGCATGTCACAAAGTAGAGCTTGTGTCTTGAGAACCTTTTTCTCTGTTAATTGTATTGCTAACTGAAGCTCCATGTAAATCTGTAGCCCGAACGCCTGCATGAGAAACTCACAAGCATAACGAAGTGGGAAAGGGACATATCTAGGAGAAGTATGGTGGCACACCACTAGGCCCCATAACCTTGTTGGCGAGTAATCACTGTTCATGATTACTGCCATCGCTAATGAGGCTATGGAACCCATATTTGACATGTACTGCAGATGACAGTTATGTGGTGATCGAAGAGTCGAATTCACCAAACAAAGAGGCTGCTTGAGCTTGTCGCTTTGAATGACCTGCACAGGCTTTGCATGGCAATCACAGATCATCCTGACTCGATTCTGCTTGAATAGAAAACGAGCAGCTTGAGGTATATCAATAGCAGGATAATGCAAACCGAGGTATGGCTCTAAGTCTGACCTTCTGATTTCTGACACTACTTCACCATGTTCATCATCATGGAACTTATACACCATCACTCTATCATACCCTGTAAGCTTCTGAACATCTTCCACGACTGTATCACATAGAACACCAATATCACCACCAGGTAGAGCTTGCAGCCTAGAAATCGCCCGAACCGCAAGTTTCTGTGACTGCACGGCGCCTGCAAGCGACAACGCAGGATCAACAGACCGTGCAGGCTCCAAATCAATCACAATCCCCACATCAATCCTATGCAATATAGCATAAAATGGCTTTTGAGTAGTCCTAGAATAGATCCAAACAGGGTTCGAAAGCGAAATCTCTCTAGACGAAGCAGCTTTCGCCAAAGAAGTGCCAGAGGAAGGCGTAAACAGAACTCTCATATCAACCCCAATCAGACTCTTGCCCTTTGCTGACTCAAATCGATCATTTAGCCCCAATAATTCAAAACAATTCTCACTATAGCTAATAATCTTAAAATTAGATTCTTCAATCGCAAGCAAACAACCAACCGGTTGAACCAGCCCACCCCTCTGAATCCTAGATAGATAGGTAGAAATTTGCTCTTCAGGTACAGATTGAGAAGCTTCAAGAACTGACCTCGAATAGTTAAAAGACTCACCAGAAGCATCTGATTGCTCAAACTTGTTCAAAAGTCCAGCATCGACATTGTATTGCACAAGTGCTGCAACTCTGTTGTCGGTGCTTGTGGTGTGGCTGAGACGAGCCCTGGTATTGCTATCCACCGAGGACGAAAACGCCATCGTTCCTCTATCCCCGCTTCGATTCTTCTCCATGTCTGTAAGGTTTCGAGTGAAATTGTTTGATACCTTTTTTCGTGAGAAACTAAGGTGGGAGTTGAAGCTTTATCTTCATCACCACAATAGTTGCTGATTGTATTGCTTGATTCGTCGCTGCAAACAGCTTCTGCACGTCTCTTTCGATACGGCAGCTCCTTCTCTTTTGGCTTTTATACATTTGGTTCTCACTCTAAAAATGAACTATAAACTGGATTAAGATAAACGATTGATAAATATTCATGCTACAGAACAAAATCTCAATGAGGAGAAGATCAAAGGAAACTCTACCGGCGGAGTAGAGATAAGAACTCACAGATACTTTGTACTACAATGTTCCTCTTGGCTGTCCCAGCTTCGACGATAAGCTCTCTGGCCCTGAATTGTGTATAACTTTATATAGAGAATGACCGTTCGATTAGGTTTTTTTCTTTTTCCTTCGGCTCTCTTGGAAAAAACTAGAAAAAAAGAAACAAAAAAAAATTTATCCACTTTTGTCTTTAGCTAGAAGATATATTAGACACGTCGCATCAATGTCGGTTAAAGCAATAAAAAAAAAATAGTAGGATAAAAAACCATCAATATGTAAAAGTAAAACTTAGCCCGATCTAATTATACAAAATATGTTTATTCTTTGTACATTGTTTTAAACATACTTTTGAGAAAATTTTCGGTGAATTTTTTATAGAAAGTTGATGTGCACTACTTAGATATAAAATAATTTACCTAGCAACTTAAGTAAAAATTGGAGCGTTACATTTGTTTTCTACTAATTTTTTAAATGTTTATTTTATTTAAAACTTCACATCAACCCTAAAATCCTGCACTTTTCACTGAAAATGTCATGCAAGCTATTTTTTATCCACATAATTCATTTTCTAGCAGGTTTTTTTTTTGTCAAACATTCAACACAATTTTTTTTTAAAGGGTATACGTAGGCTATTTTTTATCCACATAATTCATTTTTTAGTAGGCTTATTTTGTCAAACATTCAACCCAATTTTTCTTAAAGAGTATTTTTTTAACATTTAGAAAAGGTAAAAGATATTTTTTCAAATTTTAAAGGAATAGGGATATTTTTTTAAACAAATAACAAATTTTATGAGTATTTTGTATAATTAAGCATAGTAGTTAAAACATTAATACCAATGAGGCACATATTTAATTATTAAAGCATTAAAGTTAATTTGAGTGTAGATATGGTAATACTATCATCACAAGAACCATTCTTAGGAGTGAAAATATATGGTGACAAGCGTCAAAGATAGGAACTTTTACGCGTCCACGCCAAGACAAATACAACCCTTAATACCCAGCATGTTCTGTATCTTTGAGGGAAAGGGTAAGGCAACGATCGAGTTCACCTCATCCCTACCATGGACCCATGTGCCCCAGTCATTACAATCCGTTGCATGAGGTGGATCAAAACGCCTACTTTACCCACGAAACACGTCACGCACCGTGATGATCATTGGATGAGGTGCCCCCACCATTATTACACCTCCTATAAGTAATCGGAGAGAACTTCTATTGAGGTACGCACAAATATTGGAGAGAATACTACTTGAGTTCTCAAGTCTGCTCATTGACTTAAGCATCAGAGCGTGGTTGGCAAAGCCCCACATTAGAGCTAACTTACATTCTTGTAGGTTCCCTGGCTTACGTCGTCAACCAAAAGATTTTGTGTAGAAACAATCATGACAAAATCGATGATTCGATGTTTTATCCCTTAATTATTGGACTAAAAAAAAATAAAGCATTAACATTTTTTTATGGATCAAATATTCAAATCATAATCTCCTATAGTATTATGGTTAAAAAAAAAAATTACGTTGTTAGAAGCCAAATAAATATTAATATTTAAGTTCAAAAAGTGTTTAGTCCATGGATGATTGGGACAATCTCTCAAAAAAGGAAGAAAAAAAAGGGTGATTAGGACAGTCGAGCATTTAAGAAATTGGCTCCCTTATTCTAAAAAAGAAAAAGGTTCACTTTTCAGAAAAAATATATACATATATATCTTTTTCGTGTGGTTGAAAACTTACGAAATTTTATTATTTTAATAAAATAAAATATGAAACACAACCTCGTGGTAAAGGACCATTCCCTATGCAAACACAACCTTTTGTAGTATCCATTGAAAGCATTCCTGGTTCCACTTTCTTTAGTACAACCTTTTGATTAGAAGTTTTACTTTAACCAATTAAATTATGTTCGAATTGACTAATTTGTAAAATTTGTTCACACTATTTTGCATGATTTAATTTCTAGAATGGTTAATAATTAAGGGTTGAATTTAATATTAATAAGTCTATTTAATATTTGTTTATATTATTCATATTGTTATGTGGTAAAATTATTTATTTTTATAATATTTAAATAGGTGACTAATAAACTAATGTGACAAGGGATGGAAGGCAGTTGGATGGTGGTCATAATGAAGATAGAGGAAGAGGGGATGAGTGACGACAATTAGGAGAAGAGAGTACATGAGGAAGAGAGATTTTTTGCATATTTTTTCTACCACATTTTTATTGAAATATTCTAAAAATAAATATTTTGACTGTGTAAATATATAATTTAATATTAAATGGACACGTCAATACTGCATTTTATTAGAGTTACCAACAATTCTATTATGTTAGCAACCAAAAGTGAGTATTGATAAAAATTTTATGGTAGAAATGCAACATTTTAAAATTTATAAACTAAATGTAAAATAAACTTAAAGTTCATAGGTAAAATTGTAATATTTTAAAACTTAAAGGACCACAAATTTTATGGACCAAAAACCTCTTCCCATTACTTTAGTTTTTAAACTTTAACCTCATTTTTATATGATTTTTTAAGTTTTTTTTTTCTCATTAATTAAATTATATGTTAGTATCGTCCAACCGAGCATAACTCAATTGATTAAGTCATATCTTCATGACTAAGAAGTCGTGGGTTCGAATATCTACCCCACAAGTTGTGGAATTCAACAACAACAAACAAAAATGTTGGTATCTAAATTTAATAAATTATTTCATTTTTATTCGTAAATTTCAAAATATCTATTTTAATATTTGGACTCTCTGGTTGATTACATGCTGGTAAAGGGGCCATCTATATGATCAAATAAATTAATAGAAAACCCTATAAAAAAACAAAATTAATAGAAAACAATAATGGAATTCGTACCCACTTGGTCCCATTTTTTTGTTTAAAACTTTTAAAATGTCTATTTAATTTATAAATTTTAAAAGATAAATATTATGGTCATTATCGTTAATTTTCTTTATAAAAATGGATAACATGACTTCAAGAATATACATCAATATGCTCTCGTGAGCATAAATTTGAGCCACATATTAAGTTGGTCAGGATGAGCGTCTAGGCATAGGCAAAAAGTACAAGTACTAGAATTATGGTTTACCTGTAAAGGAATTTCTCCTACTAAAGTTTAAAATTTAGTCTTTTAAAGACCATTTAATTTTTAGAAATTTGGATAACCGAAAATTTTAGATGCATGAAGTTATAGATGTCTGAAATTGTAGATATCCGACAAATAACCATGTTTGTTTTTAAGGATAATTTATAAGTATGTTTGGAAATATTTGAATGATTATGTTTGTTTTGAAGAATTTGTGTATCAGGATATCACAATCACAAGATTATGTATTATATCAATAATACCCTTATCAATTTTTAGATATTTTATATATCAATTTAATATAAATTGATATATTTTAGCCTTTATTAATTTAATATTTTATTTTTATGTCAATTTAGTCTATACTAATTTTATTCGCCATTTTCTAAAACAAATTAAGTTTTATTAGTTTGAGATTTTCTTTTAGTAAGTATTAAGTATTAAATATTAATTTAAGTTTGAATTTGTTTTTTCAAAAAAAAAAAGACAATCGATATTATTTTTAGTAGATTTTATTTACTACTTTATTGAATTAGATTTTTTTAGAAGGATCATAATTACTTATAATTGATTTTATTTTGTGTGTTTTGAAATGTATATTTCGTATTAATTTTAAGAGAAAATACAAATACATAACTAATTTTTTTTTTACAAGAGATCTACCAAAGAAAAAAACTCATCAATAACAAAATTATGAAGCAATTATTGAAAAGAAAAAAAAGAATATTCCACTAAAAATTTCAATCAAAAAATAAATTGAGATATTATTTATTGTAACTTTTATATTTAAATGTAAAATATAAATATAATTAATTGGCAATTATTGTTTAAGTGCATGAATATATAATTTATTTTTAAATATAATACAAAAAGTGTGAAATAAAAAAAAAAACAAAAGGTAAATTCGTCACTAGAGAATACCCTCGACATGAGAATCTTAAAATTTCATGTTTCAAAAGCATATATGAAATTAAATAGATGCCCCGTATGAACATCCTAAAATGTCTGAGTATATCAAGATACTCGGATATCTTAGATTGCCCTAAAACAAACAAGGTAATCCAAATTTCCATCTCATTGAAATCTCATAAATGTCTAGGCATAGGCAAGCTCCTCCATTCACCTCATCCTCCTCGTGCCCATAACTTCCCACTTGTATTTACTTCATCCTCCTCATGCTCGTGACTTCACACGTCTCTTCCATTCTCGACAGTTCTGTTGTCCTCCCGTCCTGCCTTTGTCGACAATTATTGAACCCTCTAAATTAGGAAAGAATTTACACTTTCTTTTCTGGGATTAAACCACATGGCCCCTCGAGCATCTAATTCTTCTGTGTCGCCAATGGGAGTTGCGCACATAATCAAGGAACCAGTAACCACAAGATAGGATAACCCCCTCGGTGAATTGAAGAATTTGGCCTTGTTCTGAACCCCCATCATTTCCCTTCGGTGGAACGTGGAAGACAGTCCTAATAACCACATGTTCAATGGGGCCTTCACAACCTAACCTCTGATGGAAATATTGGACCTATTCATGGCTCTGCTTTGTCCTTTTACCAACACTGAATTTGCAAATGATTTACATGTCCCAACATTAATTTCCTTAATTTTCAGTATATCAGTATCTCCTTTTCTTTTTTCTTAGAGATTGTAGTTTTGAACCCCTTCTCTCATTTGTAATGTAATATTACAAAAAGTTTACTTTGATCTCTTTGGTTTCTCTTTTCCATTCTATTTCTTTCACCTTTCAGAAACGCAAGGCCACATCTGCCACTTGCTTTGTAGATTATTCTTGCTAATGTTAATGTACAAGGCAGCTGAGAATTGAAGATGGAGTATTGTAAAATTACAGAAAGTACTTTGTAATCTGTATCTCACTAAAGATCCAGTAGTCAAGTAGACCATAAGCACTGCAAAGAAACAGAGGAAATCCTGTCACTGCACTTTTTCTCAATGTTGTAAGAGTGAATAGGATAAAAAATCTATCCACGACCTCCACCTTCACTTTCAGTGGTCCTGATTAACTGCTGCAGACACTTATGATGTTCCATGTAAGCTTCACCTGACATAGATTTAGCTCAGCTGATGATCTAATTTACCTATTAGTATTACAGACGCCTCATTTGGTTGCCCAGGTTCTACCCCAGACCGACTGCTACCGCTATTTTGCCAAGAATCCTGCTATGTCAGAATACCACATGTTAGTTTACCTATATTGATAGATCAATACAAGAACAAACTTACAACTTCAACTTGCAAGGATCCCAATTGAATACACCCAAATGTGAAACTGAAATGCTAATCTCGTAAAGATTGGTCAACTGAACACCACTTTAGATCACATGACATCAAATAATCATCGACAGCATTATCATATGAGTAAAATTCAAGGAATGAAAAAATGATTAAAATTTTGAATGAAATTATAAAGTATAAACAGTAAAACATCCATGATGGACTTGGATTTCTTTGAATTTGAGCATGTCATAATCAATTTAATATATACATTCGACCACTTGAGAAGTGGAGCATACACGTTAGCCTTGAAAGAACAGTTCACACTGATAAAAGAGTTACGAAGAGTACATTTAATTAGCAAAAACTTTTAACAAGAGGGAGGGTGCCGAAATCCCCCTATTTGCTACAATGCTACATACCAGATGGTCATGGTTGCCAGTCTGCATTTGAATGGACAACGAAGAAACCTGTTTCACTTGTTGCTTTTGTTCTTCTTCCTCCAGTTCTTCTGGCTGACGCTCGTGTCGTTGAAGTGATTGCTGATCTGTCTGGGCGACTTCTTGTGGCTGGAGGCCAAGTAAATGCTGCTGCTGCTGAGTTTGTTGCAATTGCTGCTGAGTGTGATACTGCTGTTGTAATTGCACATGCGGATAAGGATATTGTTGTTGAGAGTCAAAACAATGCTGTTGCATTTGCAATTGCTGCTGCTGATACTGTTGCTGAAAAATCTGTGACTGTTGAAGTTGCTGCTGCTGCAAAAGATACTGCTGCTGCTGCTGGTAGTAATAATATTGCCACATCTGTTCATAGGTATGTGGGGCTTGACCACTCTGCATGTGACCATATTGCTCATCGTTTGGTGTAATATATTGAGACTGCTCTTGAGTAAAACCTTGAGAAGGAAGTTGAGACTGAGAAGTAGCGGGGATGTTATGCTGCTGTGCAGATTCAATCTGATTGTGTTCTTGGCTGTTTCGTTCAATTTGTGGTTTTTGCGAAGCAATAGATTCAGAGGTATAATCTTGCCTATCTGGTGTCTGACCAGATTTAGTTCCTTGGTATTCTTGAGGAGAATCTTGCCATCTTCGATGAGGCCTTCTTCGTGAATGTCTGTGAAAACGGTGTTGGGAGTCATAATGTAAGTTACCAGAATTACGTTTATGGTGCCACCTCCTAGTTCCAGCTGCATGCATGTGAAACTGTGAAGGTTCCCAGGTCTGGATAGTTTTATCATGGGTTGGAGATGATGATGGACTGGCCACTTCATTAGAAATCGGAGTGGAACGATAAGATCTGACACCCAGTGGATTGGGCATGAAAGCCCCTTCATCTGTATTGCAAACACTTTCACTAGAGATGCTGTTTTCCCGAGGAGCTTCCTCTTCGTGAGATGCTTTGGGGAGCAGATCTATTTTTTCATGGTTCTTGGGGCTTAAAGAATTATTCCCAATTGAAAGATTTTTCAAGCTCTGTCCCAAAGCATGACCGTACTCATCTTCTTTTGAGTAGTACATAGGCATTTGTGCTAATTCAACCCCATTTCCACCTACTCCATAATGCTCAGAAACTTTTGGCGAATTCTGCTGCACTCTTGCCTCTGCACTAATTTCATCTCCTGAATGAATCCGGTCAATGTTAGACTCTTTCATATCGATATTGTGATTTCCATGTAAATAGGATGTTGGTTCATTCCCCTTGGCAGATTGGTCATTCTGGAAGTTTTGGTTTTCTAATACAGACTGTTTATTGATTTCTAAAGGGGGCTGAGTTGATAGATCAAAATCACCATCTTTGATTGGCTGGTTGGGTACAGTAGTATCTGTTGCTTGTAGTCCTCCTTTGGTCATTCTTAAGGCTTCTGTCCTTGGATTAGAGTCCTCAAATGACTTTGCTCTAATAGACTGTGGAAACAATCTAATATGCCGAGTCCACACCTTCATTACATCATGGATGGTTCCACACAGGTCAACAGCCTGCTGCCATAGAAAAGTGATCCACGCTAGATATGTGAACAAAACATGAATTTAACTGTGGCCTGAAGATAAAAATACACAGTATCTATCATGCGGTTTGGAGAGCTTAAACTCCTAAGAAAATCAAAAGTTTTATTTGGCATTGGTCCCTGAAAAATTCAATAGTTGTGATTGAATCCAAGAGAGGAACCCAAATACAATTCTCTTCCCTTAATAGTTTTGATGGAGAGACTTTTGACTTTTGACTTTTGAGGAATGTTGGGATTTTAGTAGATTTTTAAGCTCTTTCTTGTGTACCTGTCTAAACTATTTCATAACTTTTTTCTGCATGACTTTCTCAATAAAATGTTTCTTGGGGGGGAAAACGTTTGGCTAGTGCAACAGTACATCTAAAGGAAATATTGCTTAGCACTAAAAAAATGGTAAAAAGGAGATCATTTAACTTCTAGTCTAGTCTCCCTAGAGCCCAAGTCAAATGATAGATAATTAGTACATTGAAATTCACATTAAAAACAAATTGACAGTTAAAACATTTCCAATAAAAGATGCATATATATCATAAAGGAAATTTGACCTTTAAATACAGATCTGAAATATCCTCTCTATCTTGCTCACTCCAACCTTGAGATACGTCTGGTTTGAGAGATATTGCATTAGCTACGATGGGATCAACTAGATTTATAAGCTTTCGCGCACCATGCACTGTTACGAAGTTTATAAGCTCCTGTAGAGGGGCAGAAGCCAAATATGAGGCTGCATAAAACTGTGAAGACAATTCTTATATTAATCTATTAGACTAGCTCCATAAGAAGTAGAAATACCTCAATAAGTAATTTGCAGAGAGGTACATTTCTGATCCCATCAATTAAGACTTCCATAGCAGCATCTGCACTTCCTGTAATCTGTAAATCAAAGTTGGTAACTGCATTTCTAGCGAGCATAACAAGAGAATGCTTGACCGTAATGAACAAATATAAAGAAGAAAATTGTTCACAGATGACAGAAAAAAGCAGAAATTCCAGAGGATCAGAGACATAATAACAAACTTATAGTCCACAGTACCAGCAGAAATAATTTAAATATCTCCCAGAAAAATTTCAAATCACATCAAATAATCAACTTGTTTCAATTTCATGAATTTCATACCATGTATTTAAGTCGAGAAAAATGAATATATAGAGATGGCAGGACATTCAATTTCTTCTTCATCAAAGCCATTTCCACTGCTTCTCTGTAAACATTAAAAGCTGCTGTAGATTTCCCCTGCACCATTTAGAAGCAACGATTGATCCATGTCAATATTTAATCAAACCAAATGAGCGCGATTGAAATTATATTCTCCTACTAATCTGTTTCTCATACCATTCGTTTCTCCATATTAGCCTTCAATATAATATTTTCCACAAAGTTAGAACCTAAATCTGCATCAAGCTGAAGAAAAGCAGCACGTGCACCAGATAAATCTCTCATTTGTTCCTTAAACCTTGCATTGAAGAGATGAATAACAGGAACTCTCTACAACCAACATATAAGGATGGCCGTCATAAACATCTCCAGTCATTTATAAAAAAACTGAGTCAAAGCTCTAAAAAAGCGCACAACCAAAACGTTTTTATATGCAATATAGCTAGACACAAAATCTTTATAAGGAGGTAGAGAGAAGGACATTCTGTTTAAACTTCCAAAAGCCTTTGCCAAATTTTCAGAGAGAGGTCATCTGAGAAGCAAAGGATCCGATATCTACCAAGTTAAAAAAATAATTCTATTCTTAACCTCCCAAATTTCTAAAAAAAACCATGTCAACATAGCTCGTCAACAAAAGGAGGCATTGCTCGATTTACATTATTCCAAGGTTTCCGCATATGAGCTAACAGAATATTCATTTAAATTATAAATTACTACTGTAGATATGAAATAGAGAATACAAGTCCCAACCATAGAAAGGTATACCTTAAGAAAAGTTTCTGTCGCACGCTCTAGAGCAAACATTGCTATCTCTCTTCCACCCTTAGTTTCCATAAACTCCACATAGCGCATCCAAAACTCAGGATAATTAGCACATGGAATTAGGCATCTCTCATAGAGTTTAACCGCCTAATAGAAAAGGGATCTTCAAATTAAACGAAACAACCACAAGGAGAATGATAGTTTATGCATCAGAATGATTCAGGACCGTACCCAGTCAAAATCTCCATACATCTCCACAAAGTCCAGATAAGAATGCCAATTCTTCAGTTGATCAGCGTCAAGCTGTGTTACATGAAAATATGTCCTCTTGATTTTATGCTCAAAGTGAATAACTTTTTCCTCCAGTTGACATGCTTCATCATAGAGTTTTTCCCCAGCATGCACAAACTTCTGTAGTGCACTATACCTTGCTGTGCCAATAGACAGATCCAGTACGACTTTAATGACAGAAGATATTTCAGCGTCTGTACAACAGATGGGGATTTCATCATCAGGCGAAGCTTCTAATTCCATGGACATAGAAGGGTTGCACCCAGTCTCAGATTGGATGTTCTCTTTCAGAGAAGCAGTCAACTTTCTAAAGCTGACAGATAATATTGTCCATTAATTCTATTACCAAGTAAATGTACATTTAACGTAGACATTGCATAACGCCAACAATATAGAAGGGAGACTAGCTTGCACAAAAGTAACTCCTTTTCATGGCTTCGAAGAATGTTCTATGATCAACTAAATCATTGCAAGTAACCAAGAAGTATTGTAGGAAGAAGAACACACCTGCTATGGTAATAAGAAAGCTTTTTGGTAGGAAATCTCAGAGTTTGGATGTAAATCAGAGCCAAAGAATCCCATTGCTGTTGAGATAGCTCAAACTCGATGTACTTGTCCCACAAGCTATAGCTTAAGTAGTCCTTTCCAACAAAGGATATTGCCCTCCTAAACAATCTGACAGACATGGAATAATATCATTTATTGAGTTCAGATTGCTCCATTGGTTAAGTCTGACAAAAAGAGAAAAAGGAAATCTTGAAAAGGAAATGGACATGCGAAGTAGAGGAAGGAGAGCAAACTTGAAAAGTTAAAATATGCCAAAAAGAAGAAATTCTATGAAGATCTGCAGCATCCAGTTTTCATTTGCACAGCAGAATTATTGATTAAAGCATAAAATGATTTTTCTTACACTCCCACCAGCACATGCAATAATATTGGGTATTACCCTTTTGATCCACAGTTCTGAAACTCTCAGCATAGTACATGGGAAAAACAATATATATTATATATTTAGTTCCTCCACTTCCTTGAAGGAGGAAATCAACTGAATGAGAACAAACACCAAGGTACAAACTTAATCAATTAAAATCTAGTTTACATGAAATAATCAGTTTTGAACGGGCATTTCAATCCATGCACACCCTGAACCTCTAGATCATGCTACTTGTTATTTCTCCAGCTCACAGAAATTACCTACGAATGTCAGATGGATCTTTAAATGACGATATGCTGAAGCTACAATAGTCAACCCAAATACTGAGCGAGTAAGTTGCTGATTGCACTGCTCGTTCGAAGACATCAACAACCTTGTCCACAGAGCACAGTCTTATTTTATGAGCTGCATACTTTCTCCAGTATCCATGGCACAGGGGAAACTCAGACAGAAAAGAATCATACACCAAAGATATTTTCTCAACGAGGTCCTGCATTTTTGTAAATAATACATCTGGTCTCAGAATCCAACAACAAGGCTTAATAATCTATGATTCCATGTAATGGCAGGAGTTATGACAATAAATGCGTAAGATTACAGAACAGTAAAAAGTAGGACAATTGTCTAAGATAGCAGAAAATGAGCCCAAAATTTATTTCATCACTTTCAATCAAAAAACAAATGTTTTTTAACAGAAGAAAGACCTACGGTTACTTTAGCATGAAAAGAACAACTAAATGGCACAAAACCTGTGACCTAACAATACACTTTGAAGAATTCAAACAGAAGCAAAGAGAATTTGGCTCGTAAAAGAGCCATTCGCACCATCAACTGCTGTGTGCTAGTGAGTGAAAACAAATTTGGGGTTCACAATGTCCTGATAGATTCAGTTTATAAGAAGCAGCTCAAGGACTAATGCAGTCCTCTTGGGGAAATGCAAAACTTACAGGATACTTTTTCTCAATCCCTGAAATAAGCAAGGTCCATTCATCAAAATCTAATCCACATTTGGCAACACCTTCGTGAAGTTTGGACTCATCTAAATCAACTGCATAAAGAAAACACAACTATTACCATCCTACTCAATTCAGCAAGTCATTTGCAAGCAGGTATTGATCAGACGGAAGCGAGGAGTTCCCTAATATAGTTGTAAAAATAATAACAATGATAATAAAGGCAGCCATATAACAATAAAAATCCTCAAGTTTTTCTGGAAACAAAGAAACAACTAAGAGTACAAGTCAAAGTTCAACAAAAGTTCCGATTTTGTTTTTGGAGCGAAAAACACACATTGTAGGCGGCTATATACATCTCAGAGATCAAACCAACCAAAAAACCATATCTCGACCTTGAAAAAAAAATAGAAATAGATGAAACCCAAATTACTCATCTGCATCTGTTCTCACTTTTCAGCCCATCACCAATTTAAGTACGAAAGAAAAAGTGGAAAACATAAATACGAAAAATCCATTGCTCCATCTGCACTGCTACAATTTCAAGGTAATGCATCTACTTAATTTCAGTAAATGAGATAACATGATTCGCACTGTTTCCACAAGAGAAAGAAAACGGCATGGGATCGAGCAAACGGTAATTCGAAAGGCAAAATTTGGAGAGAAACAATAACTGCGTCGACATAAACCGCGCACCTGCGGACTCTGATTCAACTGGTTGGGCTTTTGAGCTGGAATTATCGAGAAGTTGGAGATCATTCGCCATGGCAATAGCTCTGCTTTGGCATAGAACTCAACTCAACAGAGCAATACCCAGATGGAAGCAGCAGCAGAATCACCGTACTTTTCCCGGTAGTTTGAACAACGAGACGGATCTCCATTGGGCTATAGATACCGGCCCGGCCCAATACCTTTGAACAGAAATTTCTGGAATTTTCCTTTAAATCACTATAAATAAACCTTTTTTTCTTTTAGGATGTCAACTATTTTTCTTAACAAGTAGATTTAAATCTCATTTATCATTATAATTATTTCTACTTCGAAGGATAAGATGGGACGAGGGTTTGAAAAGAGGTATCGTGCAAAATGGATAAGATTTTAAAAAATGGTATTAAAGCTGATTTTTTGTTGAAATTTATTAGTTTTGATAAAATTATTATAATTAAATTAATTTTATATCCTCCTAAATTTCATTGTAATTATCTATTTAAGAAGATTTTTAGTTTTATTTTTTTGTTTAAAGTAGCGAATGAATTAACAAAAATTATTGTTTCAAAAAAAAAAAAAAAGAACGAAAATCATGAAAATGGATACAACTGAAAATTGAACGACAGTTAACTTAAACACTCAACTTATTGGAGCAGCGGGCTCTGGATTTTTTTTTTCCTGTGTTCATCGGTTAGGCGAGTGACGGTTTGATTGTTGAATCAAAACTTGAGATTCGAGAGCAGCGTTTACAGTCCAAATCCGAGAGAAGAGAGAAGAAATGGTTTGTATATCACTGTCTCCTTCTATTTCACTGCACAATCCTTCTCTCTCCAAAACCAAGTTCTTCATCCCTCACTCTGTAAGATCTCCACGGCCGAATGCAAAGCTCTCGTTCAATCCTTCCGCGAAACAGAGTTCCATCTGTTACAATCCGCTCAGGTAATTTCAGGCTTCGGAATCGTGTCACAGTTCGAGTGTTGTTATGTTTTTGGTTTAAAAAATTTCTCAATATTGTTCGAAATGAAAAAGTTGTTTGACCAGGTTTGCAGTCGGTAACGAAGGAATTGCGACGGCAGCGATTAACAAGAAGAGGAGCCGTGGTTTAACTGCTGTTTGTTATGCTATGCCTGTTACTGCTCGCAGTCTGCAGTGGATCTCCACCATTTCTTCTGTGTAATTTTCCTCTCTCCCTCTCTCTCTCTCTCTATGAAGCGAAGATGTGGGAGATAAACATCATTGCGTTGCGTCTTATTTATGATTTTACAAAATTTTCCAAATTGTGAATTATCGGTATTTTTTTCTCCCTCAAACTATGGATTTTACGACTTTCAAAATCTTCGAGGCACGATTCTGTAGAATCAGGCACAGAATGCTCAATTTTAACCGACGATCTCAGATGAGTTTTTAAATATTTTGCTACAATTCTTTTTTATTCTGCTAGGTAATTGATTACGTTTGAGTTGATAACATTCAGTGGCGACTGTTATATCTCCATTCGTCTTATATGAAGATGTCACCACGTTGACCTTTATCCGCTGTTTCTGACTCCATTGCTCGTATCAACGTATAATTTTAAAATTCTAGATTTCTTCTCCAGGGTCTTAATGCTCGCAAGGGGGTCTGGGATTCAGAAGTCATTTATTGTTCCGCTATTTGCTCTTCAGGCACCTGCGAGTGTTATCTCGTGGATGAAGTAAGTCTTGCCATAGCTCTCTATATGTTACTTTCCCCCTATCCCTTTTGATCACATAGATAAATTTCTCATCTTCAAGAAGTTTAATTTAAGATTTTCCAAGACCAATTTTCCATGGAACGCTTCTGGCTCTCTATCGCTATCAGCCAGATTTCTGAACTGTTAGATTTAACTTCTAACTGGGTTAATGTTTTGGTCTGACTTTTTTTTCATTTTTTCAATGAAAGTTCGATTTCTCATTAAAAAAAATGTTTTGGTCTGACTTCAATTTCAGAGGAGAGTATGGCATTTGGAGCGCATTTTTGGCACTTCTTGTTCGTCTGCTCTTCTTCATCCCTGGTATATTCTGTCACCCGAGTTTTTACCTCACAGGATCATCTAATGAATTTTATTACTGGTCTTTATCATTCACTTCATCTCAAAAGGAACTCAGTTTATAGCTTAACTCAAAAGTTATTAGTCTCAACCTCATTTTGTTCAATTAACTGTAAGCATTCTACATTGAACAATCCACAACGAAAAGAAAATTCATGCGAAATCGGATGGTGGATTCTTTTGGATTGTAGGTGAACTGGAGATACCATTCATATCATTACTTTTGGTGATTGTGGCCCCATATCAAGTCCAAAACTTAAGGTAGACATTTAAACTCTTAATGAGATTGAACTCTATTATTTTTTGAGTCTCAACATTTATTATTATATCTGTCATCGGCAGGGGAACTCAAGAAGCGAGCATTATCTCATTACTGATTGCAGCATATTTGGCTTTCCAGCATTTCACTCGAGCTGGCAGCTTCCGGAGAGCATTTGACCAGAATTCAATTGTTGCAACAGTGGCAGTGGTTTGTGTTACTGCTGCCTCACTCTTGCTCGTGATCTGAGTCCCTCGCCCAAGTAAACCTTATTGGTTAAATCTTCATTAAATACTATTAGTCTACATGTAATAAGTATACAAAAGTCACAATGTACAGACATTTTCTTTTTATGTTGATAAATGACCATAAAGAAATTTCCCTTTCATTTTTGGGTCAATCATTAAAAAAATTTTGAATTTTATTCACGAGCTCTAGTAGGTAAAATATCCATCTTTCAGTATAGAAAGATCATCCAGTAGTTGTTATTGTTTTCCTCCCCCCTTGATGAGTGAACCATTGGCAGTTTTGTTGTCTAGGTCGTTTATACAATTATTTCGATTTTGATTTCTTCCATCTCTTTTAGTGATCACAAAATTGCATTGGATTAAATCTAGTCGATTTCTAAATAATGTCGGCCTTAGTTTTATATGCAAGTTTGTGAAATTCGCCTTCTACCATCAACTTTTTGTTGTATTACTTGTAAATTGCACACTGCACAGTGAACAATCTTAAATTGGACAAAGTTTTCTTTCATAAATAAAACTGAATCAACTCATATGCAAGCCGAAGCCTGAGTACAGTGCCTCTTCCCTGGAAAACCAACCTAAAAGCTTCCAAATGTTGACTTTTCTATATCCTTTTTATTGGCTAACAAGCTTCCAAAATGGAATTGACATGTCTATATCATTTTATTGGCTAACAATGTAAAATATCGTATAGCTAGCATATAACCTATAATCTACTGATATATGTTCCTGCGGACTTCTTAATTTTCTAATGCATAATTTGATGTATAACAGCAATAACTTGCTATATACTTTTTTTTTTAATCGTATTGGTATCTAACAATGCAAAAATGTGCAGCAAATAAGCGATTTCCATCTCTCTAAGGAGAAAGGAAACGAGATTCCTTCTGCTTACAGATGATTTGCCACAAGCGAACCCAAAAGGTAAGTCATGGCCAAGAGCAGCAGGGACAG
Source organism: Telfairia occidentalis (assembly GCA_026257165.2). Classification (NCBI taxonomy): domain Eukaryota; kingdom Viridiplantae; phylum Streptophyta; class Magnoliopsida; order Cucurbitales; family Cucurbitaceae; genus Telfairia; species Telfairia occidentalis. The sequence goes on along the minus strand of JAOANK020000018.1, from coordinate 2,601,166 downwards.
GTTTGATATTGAAGTGGCTGAGCTGGGCATGCCTGATGGTTCTTCACCATAAATTGATGAATCTGTGGGCGTGTATGTCGGGATTGTGGTGGCTGGCGGTGTCGGTGTTGGGATTGTGGTGGCCGGCGGTGTTGGTGTTGGGATTGTAGGCGCCGGCGGTGTTGGGTTTGGGCTTGCTGGTGGAGTGGGGCTGTGACAAGACATAAAGGAATACTTTTCTAAATAGCTTTGATTTTGTTTGCTTAACTGAATGTCTTTTTTTGGGTGAATTATAGTGTTCTACTATAGTAAAATGAATAAAGGACCTCTTAATGAATTACCTTGGTAAAGCTCTGGGTGTTGCATAGTGACAGTTACCACTACCTGCAATAATATAGAAAACACAGTTGTTAATAAAAATTATAACAGACTAATTTCTGAAATTTTATTTCACGCTTTGACTTTGTTACATATCTCAATTTAGTGTATAGCTCTAGATAAAGATATGATCCTTTTATGGGAACATTGTCACTATCAGCAAGTTTCCTTTCACTTTTGTGAGATATCATCTCTACTAGGAAAGGAATTTGAGGGAGACATGAAGTAGAGAATTAGGCACACTCATAAAAGGGTGTATGAAAAGTAGCAATAGTACAATTCAAATGGATTAACTACAATAATCCTGATTTAAGTTAAATTTTGTAGTTCAAACTTCTTTTGAAAAGTTTCTACCACTACTGACAATAGAGGGGTTAATTATGATTCAGAAAGGTGAAAATGGCATACTTGGGTCTGTAGTAACGAGTTGAGCTGTTCCTCCAAAAACGCAGCTAGTAGCCGCTGGATTCTTCTGATAATAGTCATTGAAGGCATAAGAAGCATGGTCCTTCACAGTGTTTGGGTCATAGCAGCTCCCACCTGGCTGAATCGCCGAACAGTCTGCACCGCCATAGCCACAGGCATAGTCAAGAGCCACCTGCAGAGCAGTTGGGGAAGCTGCAGAGCTTGCAATACACCATGACCCTCCACCTGAGATTCCCGGCCCTGTTGTGGGAGTCACATTGGGGTCAACTGAGTTTGGTACTGATGGGGCAGTTGGATTCACTATAGGAGTGGGAGTTGGAGTTGCTCCTTGTGTTGTTGTTGGGTTAACAATGGGGATGTCATCGAACTGAGTGAAATGTACAGAAGGCGAGAAGAGTGTTCTGTCTTCTTCATTCTGCAGAGGTATGTTTTGTTGATTTGCTTCTTCTAATGGTTGTTTCTGTGCAAAACTTGAACCTGAAGATATCAAAACTGCATCAGTTTTTCACCCTTTTAATGTTATAAATTTGCTGCAATTACTGAAATATGAGTAAGTTACATTCCTGGATAGCATTTGGATAGCATTTCAATTGATTTATGTGATTTTCATTTCGTTGCATCGAGTTAGCTTAATTATTTTGGATTCTTTTTTAGAAGTTATCATATTTTTTAGTTCAACATGTAGGGGTGGCGATTCAAACTTCTTATAACCTTTTGGTCAAGAGTAGATACTTTAACTAGTTGAACTATGCTTAGGTCGGCTAAAAGTTATTAAGTTGAACTATCCAACACAGAAAAAAAACCTTCCATGCATTTGAATTGCATAAAAACTCCAAGATGCAAAAGAAATCATTGTCAATTACCAAACTTGACTATAAGTGTAAAATATGAAGAATGCATTAGAGAATTATTTCCATATGAACCAACCTATGTTATTCTGCTTGTAGCCATTGACATATCAACATCATATGATATGCAGTAGAGATATACTTTAATACAAACATATATTTACTCTCTCTCTTGTCTCATAACTGTCTAACAATGAACACAGAAATGGCTACAAAGAATGGTAAAATCACCATCACCTGAGCAGAGTAAGAAGGTAAAGAGAGAAAACAGTGCCAAATTTCTCAGAATGTTGGAACTCATCACTCCAAGTTGCTGCTGAACTGAGTGTTGTCTGTGGTTTCCTCTTCTTGGATTTAGTAGTAATAATGACAGAGAAGGCCAAGATTTAATAAAATAGATCAAATGAGAGAGCAGACCAAAACTGTTACTGAACAGGACTGATTCTCTTTTCTGTGTAAATATTTTTATTCACAAAACTTAAGAATCAAAGCTTTCTTGGATCACCAAGAGATGGAAAGAAGAGAGAAAGAATATGAGAAAACTTGAGAAAGCAGGAAATGGAGTAGTTGGATACCACAAGCAAGAGAGAATGCCAAAAAAAAAAAAAAGGAAAAAAAAAAGTTCACTATGAGAGATTATTATTATTTAGTTCAACTATTGTAGGGTTGAAATATCGAATTATCGATATTTGTAATGGTATGTCTTATCTACTTAGTTATACTTGAATTCGTAAGAAATTAGAAAAAATAAAGTAACAATATATTCGAGCTCGTTTTGTTTCAAAACAATTTTTTGGAGACATAAAAAATTACTTAATTGTCTATCAATTTGTGTAGTCTTAAAAAAAAATCTTTCAATCAGAAAATGAGATAACGGCTTTGAAAATAAAAAGAGATAAACGTACGAGTATCCAATAGAAAGCTGGAGTGTGAAATTTGGTGCATTTTGAAGTCTGTAATGAAGAATTTTGTCTCCCACCTTTGCTGAGTAATTGATTCAAGAATAAGGACTTCAAACATTCAAATGGGAATAAAATGATACCTTGTAATGAAGAATATGCAGAGGCACATGAAAAAGAAGGCTGGGTTAAAATAAAATATGCTTGTCTAAAAATTAATTAAATATACCCTTTTTTTTTGTTACGGAAAAAATTCATATATATTAAAAAAAATATAGGCTAAATATGCATTTTAGTTTATGATGTTTGACGTTTTTTCAATTTAATCTCTATAGTATAAAAAGTTTTAATTTAGTTTTTTATCTTTTAAAAATGTTTAAGTATACCTTTCTCGGTGTTAGAATGTTAAAATTGATTAATAATATACTTACATCAAAATTCTTAGTGAATCGAAAAAAATTTAAAAGAAGAATTAGGTCACTTAAAAAAAAGTTTTTAATTTCAAAATCTTGACATTTCTTCTTAAAATTGATCTAATTTCTTTTTTATATTTTGTAAATTCACTAAATATCATGTCATATAAGTTTATTATCAAATAATTATGACATTCATATTACGTAAAAGATTGAATTGAAAATTTTTGAATAATTAGAAACTAAATTTTCACAAAAAAACATTTAAAGACTAAAACATATATCATATTTTGTATCTCATTTCAATAAAAGTTTGCATGGTCTTCAGTATACCTTGAAAACGATAGAGAAAATTTTCCAAAAATTAATTTCTTCCTTTTTTTATAAATGATAATAATGGAAACTTTTGTAGTGATATTAAATGGAAAAAAGAAATGAATAAAGACTAAAGATTGCTATAAAATTCCATGAACCAGCGACCATGGTAATAAAGCGCCATTTGCTGCCAAAATTGGGGTTTTATTATTCTCAATTTTTAACCAAAATTGACCTATGGACATCTAAAGATATTTTTAATTAAAAAATCGACCTTTTACAACTCCATGGGATTTTTTTTTCCCAATGTGTGTAATTGCTAAATTTTTTTTTATATGAAAACAGATTTTTTAAAAGTAATTCTTTTTAGTTTTTGAAATTTGGATACCACTTTAAAAAGTAAATTAAATAAATAAAGAACTTAAATATAGAATGATTACCAAAGAATTCTTGAAAATTGATTTTTTTTTTAGTTCACATGTGTGAGTGAAGATTCAATGTTGAAGAGATATACTTTAATCAATTAGCTATGCTCACAAAGAACCAATTAAGTTGATTATTTTGCCAATAGCTTAATAGATAAGAAATTAGTGATCTCTTTCATATGTTAAAAAATTTAATTCTCATCTATATTTTGTATCATTATTATTTTTAAAAAAACTCAATTGATTAATTTGAAAAAAAAAATTCACTACTAGCTAATACCAACTTTTGATCAACCATTGTAAAGGTGAACAGAGTTCTTGTTCTGCAAACTTGTCAAAGAGAAAAAATTCCAAGAATTTTCTTTATTTCTTCCAATTCCCAAATTTCAGATATTGATAACTAATAACAGAAACAGGCGATTTTCCCACATCACTTTCTGGAAAAGCAGCGGCATTTGGATAAAAGAAACGCACAATCCCATATCAGTAAATCACGAAGTTAACCAATTTTCAAGTTATGCCATGTCTTTTTCGAATAGTTGTATTTTTTTCTCAAAATAATCAAAGTTGATGTCTGAAATTTTAGAGGTTTTTTCACCAGTATCGATGCAAGTGGTTCAATCAATTTAGCTCAATTTCATAAGATTCGAAATAAAAAAACTAATTGATGGATTTGATTCTGGCGGATTTAGTAATCAATTTAGTAGATCTTAGTCGATTCTTAATCTTCTACCTCTAAATCCTACCTCTTTTAAGATTTAAGGGAATAAGAAATCTATTACCATCTCAAAAGTTGATGGTTTGATCCCCAATTATATATTGTTGAATTAAAATAATAATAATAATAATAATAAAAGTTTCATAGTTTGATCAAAACGTCAGATTTTTTTTTCCTTTAATCTTTTGGCCGAGAGTAGATCAATTGAGTTATGCTTAAGTTAGTATGGTCAGAGATTCAAATTCATACTTCTACAAGTTCTTGAACTAAAAAAAGCTTCTTGATGCCCAAACAAACTTTCCAAACAAACTTTTAAAATGTCTATTTTAATCCATTGTTTTTTTAAAGTCATTTTGATCCTACCTTAATTTTACTTTTAACAAAAAGATACATAAATTTGAGGAACATATTAACCTTGAATTGGGTGAGAAGAGGGTAGGTGAAAAAATAACAATAAACAAAATGATTTTTTTTAGTTTAAAACTAAAACATAAATTTCCAACATGTTGGGGGTAAGAATTCGAAACCCACAACCTTTTTGGTCGGAGATATTATGCATTAACCAATTGCGTTATACTTGGTTTGACAACTAAAAAATACCAAATGGGATTTAAAACCCTTTATTAGTAGTAAAACATCAACCCCCTTCCTAATATAAATAGAGTTTCTTCATTACATCCAACGAGTATAAACCAAGCAAAATGGTTAATGCGAACATGCATAAATGGCGGCGTTTCTGCTTCAACGGAAGTATAAATTTACATTTCTTCAAGCTGACGAATTCTTAGACAATCTGAGGTTCCAGAACATTTGACTAGTATCACTTCTAACCATTTACAACAAGCAAACGAGAAGATTCAAGTTCTCTTAAAAAATAACAAAAAACATTCCAATGGCCTCTAATTGCTTAAAAGAAGGGCTTATTAGATTCAAAACTTCTCCATGGTTCTTGTCTGCCTCTCTCAGTGAATCTACATTGAGATGTGTTCCAAATCCTAATGAACTTATGAGTGGATAAACTGATTTCATGAAATTGAGATTTTGCAATTCAGAGATCCAACAAGAAACTTCAAAGAGGGAAGAGGAGTGAACAGTCAAGTGAAAGAAGGCCGACCTTGCCAATGGAAACCCGTGTGTTATCCTTGATGAAGGATGGAGCACTGTGAAAGACGCTCAGTGACATCACTCCATGCTGCAATAAAGGGGCATTCTTGTTAAGTGAGGTTGACCAGATTCCTATCATTCTTTGGAGGGTAATTTACTCTACCTGGGAAGTTTTGGAAGTCTGGTTCGATTCCATTTCCATTTATATCTTTGTGATTTGGGGTAACATATTTCCCAACGGTGACAGCGACACCAGATCCGTCTTGAAGTTCGAAAACAGACTGAATTAAACCCTGTCATCAATGAAGGTAAAGCATCAGTTTGTAACAAAGCTCATCTGAGGTCGTACCTAGAAGTCCAATTTACTGTAGTTCGGATTGCTAATTCGACTGGATAAGTAGAGAGGAAAGAAACAACAAAATCATTGATGTAAAGGATAATTTTAAAGGTACAAAGAAGCCACGAGTATACAATGCAGCACATCGAAAATAATTCCTTCATATGAAAATTTCAACTTGTTGATAAGAACATAGAAAAAATGACAAGCGAAAGTCGAGGTTAATATCTTCTTAAACCTTGCCATAAGTCCTTTCCCCAACAAGAACAGCTCTGCAATTATCATGCAGCGAAGAAGCAACCTGAAATAAGAACTCAACCAGTAAACTATAAGTACCAAAAGTTATCCACATGTTATTCAGTTGATCGAGGCGCTCACAATTTCACTTGCACTAGCAGTCTTTTTGTTCACCAGAACCTGCAGGGATTGTAGTCGAGAGCTTTCTAATTAAGTCCAGACATTAAAGTATATGCCTATTAATCAGTGTAACTTTTAGCATAAAACAAAATGTAACTAACTTACCGTGATCAAACAAATTACATTCACACTGCTGGAAATTAATGATTTAAAGATCAAATATTGGGCAGAATTAGATTTTGCAGGAGAAGAGGTGGTTCTAATATAGATGTTTTCTAAAAAATGAAATTTTAACAAATCTGTCTTTCAATGTTCTTGTTCAAGGAATGTCTGTCAGAAACTTATCAAATGTTTTAGCCGAGAACGCGAGTACTAGTTAAACATTTTTAATACAGAAGATTAATTAATACTGGTCCATTCAAATAGTAACTTCATCATCTTAGTTAGATGACTGCTTCAGAGATTCTCATTCATCTGTTGATATTGAAGCACTAACACTGAACTGCTTGTGTTAGCACAATCATTATGCTTTTCCCTATGTTGTGAAGGATACATTGTAAACAGAAACAAATACAAATTTCTTTCCTCATAATCAAAACAAGCAGAAGGTCCTTCAGTGACAGACTAGCATGGTAGTTAAGATCTATCACATCAATTTTTAACAAGTCGTCTTTTGATGTTGCTGAACAAAGTACAGTTTCCTCTCCTTATAGTTAAAACAAGTAGCATTGCGTGAAAGATTTATCGCCCCCAGTTTTTACAAGTCACCTTTTGATATTACTGAACCACAAATACCTTCAAAAGGATTAGAACAGAAACATTGAAACATTTTTCTTTACCTATGTTATTAATCACATTAAAAAGAATGAAGAGTTCTTATAGAAGTACCCAGTAAATAGCAAACTAAAACTTAATGCACCTAAAATTAAAAGCCATTCAGTTCTTCATATGTGATTAAAGCAAACAAAGTTCATCACAAAACATTAGATACCACGACTGGAGCTGTAACCAATGGTCCAGTATCTGCAACAACAGTTTTTTGGTATTGAGGATCCCTTCCAACGGTATAGATCACCTGGACACATCAACCAGGAGAAAATACCAAATAAACAATCGATAAGTAAAGGCATCCTCTAAGGTGGTGAGCAAGTCATCATATCATCATTTTCTTTGTAAATCAGAAAAGCAAGCTCATATCAAAGAGTATCACACCAGGTTTCTTGTCTCAAGCAGCAAGATTAGAGAAATAAATTATATTGAAGAGTATCAACAGAGAAATTATTGGTAACAAAGTGATTTTTCAATACATTACAAAAATGCTTCAAAGTAATGTCATTAAGCTATAGTTTTGTTTTAGTACTGCTACCAAAATCTCTGGCTGCAAATGGTGAATGCAATCAAGCATCAACAAAATGGTTTGGCCTGAAATAATCTAAGTTTGCTACCCACGTTTCATCAACCCTACAAAATACAATCTAATTACTTCAGGAGTTTCAACTTTCAAGTATGGGAATGGTCATAATTGACACCCTAAAAATACTGCAGTCCTTTATTTGATACCTAGAAAATATTACAAATAAGTTAAAGGAGAAAATGGAAAATAAATTTATATACCGTGCTCCCTTCATTAAGAAATAGCTTTGCAATTTCAATTCCAGCCTGAAATAAGTATAGGGTACAATTGGTAAGTTCGATCTACATCATATCTACCGTGCACACATATATTCACATATATTTGTTTTAAGAGATATATGAAAAAAAAAGTCATAATTTTCCTTGAGAATTCACCATGGGGAAAATTTTGGCCGACCCTACATTGTAAAGAAAGCCATGCAAAAAGTACATATTCCTCGTGCAAGAGGGAGTGCAGTATTAAATAAAGACGCCACCTACAAGACCATTTTGAATACCTGCACCAGTCCACCAAGATTATCTCTGAGATCCAAAATGAAATATGAAGCACCCATAGCCTCAAGACGCTTCATTGCTGAAACAATTATGCCTTTTATTATTACCAGAAATCACCGTTTATTAGGGAGTATTGAAACAAGTCAGATCAACGTACAAGCAGAACATGGGCTTATCCTCTGTATATAACATTCACTAAAGATTGCAATCTATAACTTAATTAACTTTCAAGTGGGAATTGATTTGTTTTATTATGTTTTAACAGCTCCAAAACAATAACCAACAATTTAAAAGGTGCTCCTTAGAATTTCCTTCAGTTTTATTTACCAATCTAATGAGACATGTGAGGTACTTTCCTGCTTTGAGGTTTGTTTGGAACTAAAGGGCTTCAATTGAATACACTTGATCAAATTGAATCACATTTTTGGGTAAAAATGAAAAATGTAAAGAAATGAATTGAAAGAGATGAACTTGTTTATAAATCTACCCAATTTCAACGTAAATGTCCCTGTACCATTTTAATTCTGTGGAAAATAAAATGAATTGAACTAAATATATCTTCCATAATTTAGAAGAAGAAATATTCCAGGAGGAAAAGAAAGAAGCAGAGAAGCATACGGAGGTCTCAACTCACAATAATTCAAATCCATACAAGTCTCTGCCCTATTTTAAAGGAATCGGATCTTTATATTGAAATCCTAAATTCAATGAGATAGAATTCAATTCCGAAAATGTTTCTTGAACAATGAACCTTTTATGATCCATGAGTTACATGTGGAATTATATAAGTTAGAAAGAAACTTTACATAGCAGGTGGGTTAGTTAATTAGACAGTTACCAGTAACCAAGTCCTTTTTAGCCAATGCATTGAACTCCTTTAGGCGAACGTACCCAACAGAAGAGGCAGCATCCATTTGCTCTAGGCGGTAAAAGACAGGGGTTCGAGCAAGAACTTGTCTTTGGACTTGTATACTTTCTACCGGTCGACAATTGCCATGCTTGACCTATAAAAAATGCATCCTGGATGATTGAAAGAAACATAACAAAAAGAAAAAAAGTTAACAAGGCATTTTATCAAATTGAAACAAATCTGTGACAACAACCTTAACAGTCACAAGTGTTTCATTAGGGCCTTGTAGTAATGAAGATACTTCAAATGCTGATTTCCCTCTCGCATCCACTCCATTAACAGCTAAAACTTCATCTCCCTAACAGAAGAAGAAAAGGAACAAAAGAAAAAAAAAAATTTTGAATGTGCACAGCACTATTTCACACTATAAGCTTCAAATTAGCAACTGATAGCAAGGAAAATAACTACATGCAAAAGTCAGAACATGTTCTGCTGGAAAAGACAATAATTTGATTGTCGTCGTTTCTGATGAAACTAACATGATGAGTCCACTATTTGAAAGATTGTTTTCAGAACATTTTTTAAGAAATAACAAGGTGGCTTGTAGAGTTTAAGTTTATTATGCTCCTATTATTATTATTTACAAATTTGGGAATGTGAAATGAAGAACTTCAAGCATTCTAAAGAACAGATAATGCATATGCGCAAATAAAATTAAAACAAAAGAAAACCATTTTTAAAATACAGATATCCTAACATATTTTAGTAATCTTTTGTTCTAAAATACAAAAGACAATCCTTTAAAACAGCGCGGTTTTGAGATGATAACGGGAGACAATACATTTTGCAGGGAGCATGGTCATTGATCAAACTTGGCAGAATCATAACAATCAAATGTTTTTCTGAGAAGCATATAAGTGAACAAATTTTAAAAGTCGGATAAGTAGTTGTTACTTCAGTTACCTGTCTAATGCCAGCAGAATGTGCAGGACCATCCATTAAGATTCCTAGTACCTTTATTTTCATGTCTCCATTATCATCTGGAACTTCCCTAAGGTTTATTCCAATACCAGTCATGTCATACCTCGCCATTTTGGAGAACTTCCAATAAAGGAACAAAGAGGAAAAACAAGAACATGAATAAGAAATTAAAATTTTTACGAATAAGGCACTTGATTTAACGAAATACAGAACAATCTTTCAGATAGATTGCTCGAATTTGACCAGATTCTTGAAGCATCAAACATTGTACAAGGAAGAAAACTCGGCAACTGAAAATATAAAAGTGGAAGAAGTGTTACCTCTGCAGGGGGAAGGAAACGTGTATAAGGATCGCCCAAGCTGGCCAACATTCTCCGGATGATATTGTGAGCCTTTGATCTAGATTGGATTGAAATGTTCATGATGTCTTCTTGCCTTTGCTGAAAGCATTAATAGCTGGGATTAAGACATACTTGCAATTGCAACGACATTGATTTTTATCAATTGACTACTTGGGCAGTATCTCAAATAACGTGCATGCATTTACATGGGTATATGAGTTAGGATCAATGATTGTAATATCCATTGTTCTATCCGTAAATTAGAGTATTCAATATGGACCAATTGATATCTTCTATATCCATATAAACTTCTATGAAACTTATAAAACATTATCATCTAGTCATAAATATGAATATAAATACTAATAATAATAACGGTAACTTATTTAGAAAGTGAAAAGTCGGTATCGATAACAAATGATATAGTTTATAAATCGAATAAACTTACCCATTACGTTACCTTCCATGGATTCCCATTACGAGCTTAACGCAATCAATCAACTATTATATCAGTAAAGTTTTTACTTACGGAGTATGAATATCAAATATGCATGTACTAATTTACCCTGTAATTGCACAAACCGACACGCGATAGGCCAAAAAACAGGGCAACCACTTGCACAATCGAACTCGAAAAAGACCACGGGGGAGTTAAGACTTCTACCTTCCAGGCTTCAGGGGACCATCGACGGCGACCAGCATCTAGAAAGCTATCATTAACAATCTTCCAAGCCTCCCGCACGATGTCCTCGTTAGTCGCCGGAGGGGGCACCGTCTCAGAGTTTCCAAATTCACCTAGCTCGTCTTCAACACAAGACGCAGATGAATCGGAAGGCGAAGAAGACGGCAAAGAATCAGCCGATAAAGCAAAACTCTGCACAGACGAATAATCCAACGCAACAGATAAGGGGGAATGGAAAATAAGGCCGAAGGAGAGCACTCCCGATAGAGCTCCAATTAGTGTTTTATCGAGAGGGGTAACGGAATTGCTAGTGAAGTTCTTCTTCGGATAGCTGAGGAAGGTGATAAATGGTGGAGGCTTGGGAACCAGCGAGGGAAACTGGAAATGGAAGGGGGAGAAGGAATTGAAGAAGAAGATGACATTCGTCATCTCCTACTTCGCGCGGTTTCAGATATCTGTTCGTTCGTTGTAGAAAGACCTCTGATTGGATATCTAGAAGTCACTGCTTCACGATGTAAAATGAATTTTTTTTTTTTTTTTTTTTTTTAAAGTTCCACAGCACTTGAGAGGAAGATTCCTACTATCTTTCAATCGACGATTAGATATGTATTAATTAATTGAGTTGTGCGAGTTAAATAATTCTTCCTTTATATATATAATATGTTAAATTACAGGTTTAGTGAATAAAATCTAATTTGTCACCAAATTTTTAAAGATGTGTTTACTAGTTCATATACTTTAGAATGATTTTAGTGGGTTTCTAAACTTTTGATTTTGTATTTAGTAGGATTTTGTTATTAACTTCACATGCCTAAAATCAACCAACTACTCTTAAACTGACAAGATTAAATAGGTTTAACGTTAAGCATTCAACGTACGTATAATTGAACCTATATATGTTATAGTACTAAAAAATATATATATATATACGGTATACAATGTAAATTTTAAAATTTTCTATCAAACTAATATTTATGGTTAAAACTACGTGTAAACTCCATCGATGATCTTGTTGGTGTTATTTATATCCACAATTTCTTTTTTAAGTTCAATAAATAGAAGGTGGGAATTCAAACCTTCAATTCTTATGCATAGGTACGCTCATGGTAGCGTATATTATGTATATTAAATTACCATTTTAATTCTCTAAATTTAAATTTTATAATAAGTTGGTTCCTATATTTTTTTAAATGGTCAATCGTAGTTAGATATATTGGTTAAATCTTTCAAAACATCTATATTGTTACATAAGGTTAACTAAAATTTTTAACATGATACGTTTTCTTTTTAGATATCTGCATGATAAAACAAAAGTTTTTACATATCTACACGATAAAACTAAAGTAAAGAGTTTTCTTTTAGATATTTACAGAGGCTAAATTGATTAATTGTATTAAAATTTAAATTAGATTAAAAGTTCAACTAAAAGGCATATATCATAAATTAAAAAATATATCGTGGAATCCTAACCATTTATGATGTTATTGAACTTAAAAAAAAAGTTTAATTAAACAAAAAAAAAATTGAGTGGATTTTCAAGAAAAGATGCAATTATTAAGAAGTCAACTTTGAAGATTTATTTTTCAAAAACCAGAAAGGATTGGGTTGGCAACGGTTGGGGCACAGGGATGCATTTCCCATCCTTGTTCCTGCGGGAATTTTTAGTTCTCATTCTTGCCCCCGTCGCCGTCTCACTAATACGTAATACCTTTATCAAAACTCATGATGTCAAGAAAAATTTAGCTTTAATGTAGTTTATCTTTAAAATCATATCAAATTTGTACCAAATCGATTCCAATATTTATCTAAATTTGAGGAACAATTAAATGAAGTTTAAGAAATGATTTTAAATTGTATGATTTGAAATTCGTTAAATTATTTACCTAGTTTGAAATGAAAAATATTTGAAATGAATGAATTTAAATATTGTTGTTCGAATCTTTGCAAGAAAAAGAAAATTACCAATATAGGTTCTAATCCTAATTTATTAATTAAAATATGATAAAGTTATATAAGTAATTTAATTAAAATCTTAGAAAATACTTCCAAATCTAACAATTTTAGTCTATATATATTTGTTGAAAATTGGATTTAAAATCACATAAAATTTCAAATCATTTTCTTTCTCTTAATAACAAATAAGCTTAATTATACAAAATATCCTTACTCTTTGTACCTTATTTCAAAAATACCCTTATTGTTTCAAAGTTTCAATATTACATTTCACCTTTACTAAATGTTTCAAAAAATACCCTTCAAATTTTTTTTGGAGGGATGT
>JAOANK020000018.1:2573502-2587827 GCA_026257165.2 Telfairia occidentalis | reverse complement strand
TATACAAAATATCTTTACTTTTTGTAACTTATTTCAAAAATACCCTTATTGTTTCAAAGTTTCAATATTACATTTCACCTTTGCTAAATGTTTCAAAAAATACCTTTCAAAATTTTTTTGGAGGGATGTTTGACAGAAAGTTGACATGTTTGCTAACATGTAGACTACATGAATACCAAACAATCTACGTGACAACTTAAGTAAAAAAAGGCAACATTTTGTGTATTTTTAAATGTTGAATTTCTTATTTTTTTAAAATATTTATTTTATTTTAAAGCTTCAAATCAATCTTAAAAATATTGTATTTTTCCACCTAAACTATCACTTAGGCTATTTTGTATCAACGTAATTCATATGTTTCTAAACATGTTAACTTTTTGTCAAACATCCAACTAATTTTTTTTAAAGACACTCCAAATACTTAGGAAAGGTGAATAATAGTATTAAATTTTTTGAAAGAATAAAAGTAATTTTGAAATGAGATATAAAATATAGAGGTATTTTGGTATGATTAACCATAACAAATATGAAATCCGTACAAATTTAAAATCGGTTCAAGTCTGAAGCTATATAAACAGTAAACACCATACCATTAGATGGGTAAAGTTTACTTTTTCCCATCTATTTAACATCTGACAATTGTTATAAATGATGGAAATGGAATTGAAAGAGAGTAAGCCCGACGGCGACGAGTGGAGCCTCGCCATTCACCAGCTCATGCCGATAACGCTGGCGGCTCCGGTTAGCAGAAGCGGAGCTTCGACGCGCAGGTACAGAAGCTTATTTTTCATTGCGAAAACGTAACTGTGGCGATTGGCGAAGTCCTTCATCTCAGTTTTCCAGTGCACCTCTCACTATCGCCGTTGTTCATTTCCTCTACTGCTTTAGTTCGACGCATCGCCTTTCTTTTCCGGTGAGTTAAAGTTTTACTTAATTTTTTTCGATGTGCTTGCATCTTGATCCGTACGACACGCACTTTAGCCATAGTATAGCTTGCTGGTTGATAATTGAATCAAACGAGTTGGAGTTCTCGAAATGTGGAATTATGTTGAACGAAGTAATGAGTGAATTTTGCGCCAAAACCTTGCGTAATTCGATTATCTTGATGATAGATTCTGCTGATTGTATCTTATTTTTTTGTGTAACATTGGTGGTTTGAGTTGAACCAATCACTGTCAATGAAAATTCAGAGGAATTCTAGTTTCTGTCGTTCTCGATGGTATATTCGCCGGAGAGCACGTCGATCCAGGATAGGTATAAGATTGTGTGTGATTGCACCAGTTGATGGCCGTTTATCTCTCTCTCTCTCTCTCTCTCTCTCTATATATATATATATATATATATATATTTTGTTTTATTTTTAATATAGTAATTTCTTGTTACTACCTCATTTCTCCGCCTTACAATATTATGTTTTCCCTCTTTGCGACTATTTTTTCTTTCTTCTGACAGGCTCTCGTTTCTCTCAATTTACTTTCAAAGATAATGTGTTATCGTTTTTAGGATTCCACTTGTATCATTGACAAATATGGTCTACGCTTTCTTCTGTATTGCAATTTCACTTAAAATTTCTTTTACTTTCCACAATTTGCTCTTATCTTAGCACATCGAGAATATATCTATCCAATTTAGCATCAATTCATCCGTTTGACATCGGTTAGGTAGCCGAAAGTATTAATTCGACGCGCAAATCTCATAGGTGAAACCCCCCTACGTCTGAAAATAGGCTGATAAAGAACCATACTCTTCCAGCTAGAAATTTCCAAAATCAGTACTTTCATGCTATGGATAATTTCTTTAGCTTGTACTTTTTCTTCATAACTGTGTGAAGATCTTTTCACTAGTACAAGTAGTCGTTTGCTTAGCAGATGTTCAGTTCCATGCACTGTTCATGGACCCTGTAGTCGTCACCACTAGCATCATGCAAGTTCACTTAATTGTACTTATTACTTTAGCTGGGCTTTCTCAGGAGTTTTTGGTCCTTTGTCAAAAGTACTGAACCTTTTCAAATTCAATTTTATATCATCTCCCATTTAAATTTACAACGAGCTATGGTTAAATTCATCCTATTTTCATTACTACTATTACTCTTCTAACGGTCTTTATCATGCATCCTTAACCCCTGACACCATCCTGTCACTGATTCAATTTTGCATCCATTATGTAGTTCCTACTCAGTGTTGTCAATCCAAAAGAGAATTTACTTTGAATATTCTTGTTTTGCTGCTGGTATGTTGTTGTTTCCCAGATTTGGTTATCAGGATACAAATTTAAGGAAATGGATGTCCACCATAGCTCTCATGAAAATAGCGTGGAGAAACCAGAAGCCCACAAACTTTATAACAAGGATGCCGCACTTGGATGTGATCTTTGGACAGATGGACTTATTTGTGCTTTTGAATATATTGGGAGACCAAAGAAATCAAATGATTCAAAATCCAGATCCAAGATGCCTGATAGGCACCAAATGGATAGTGAATTTCCAACCACGCAGACACCTATAGCTGAACTGAATAATGACAATGCCATTACTCGTGAGAGGAAAAGATTACTAGAAACCACATCGTCAGATGATCTGAAGAGCCATTGTGGCCAGTTTTGTGAAAGAGAAAGAGTTGAGAGCAACAGTTGGTTACCTATAGGATGGGCCAGAATATCAGAGCTGGTTCAAACAATACAAGTAGATGATGAATGGGCCTCAATTTCATGTGATTTCATGGATGAAGAAGATGATCTTACAGTTGCAGATCTTGTAGCACCTTATTGGAAGCGTCCAGCTGGACCTATATGGTGGTGCCATGTCTCTGCAAGCCACCCTTCTGTTGAGGCATGGCTCAGAACTGCTCACTGGTTGCATCCTGCCATTAGTTTTGCTTTAAGAGATGAAAGTCGACTGATAAGTGACCGTATGAAGCACCTTTTCTATGAGGTGGGAATCTCCCTAGTTTTCATGCTATTTGAGTGTTACATATGGTAATAAGAAGCACTTTTACTAACAGAGAATTAGTTACAGGAAGAAATTTAACTGTAGATTAAGTAACATGAGATACAAGAACTCCATATCATTAAGAAGACAAAGCGGTGCAGACTGGGCTTTAAGGCTTGTTTCGAAACTATTTTAAAATAATATTTTTAACACAAAAATTCAAAGAAAATAGGTTCTGGATTGCTATTATTATAGATGACCTGATTTTAGAACAAATAAAGTTATGTGAATAATAAATGTACAAAAATATTAATTTATTATTTTTATAGGTCATCTGATTGCAATTTTTATAACAAAAACATATAATTATTTTGAAAACAGTTTGTCAAACAAGCCCTTAATCTCTTTGCAATTTGGAGTGGCAAAACCAAGATCTTTAGGTGTAAGTACTCTGGAAAATCAAAAAGTTCAAACCTTGGTATGCGGAGCTATTTCATAAGGATAGTTCACTGACAAAAAATCAGTTGGTTTGAAATATCTGCACTAGGATCTCACACTCTCAGTTGCTATTGTTAACAAAAAAGCATAACATTGTGGCCGAAATGATATCTCTGGTGTCATTAGACTAAAAGCCTCCATTCTTAAACCCAAAGTAATTGATTGGTATGATCAGGCCTTTCATTATGTTCGTTGATGTTATGAGTCAATTCAACTGTTTTTAAGTTGCTATTGATATCTCCATAAATCTGTGTATAACTAAAATAGCAATTGGCAGACGAGTCATGCCTGAATAAATGACAAGAGTACTGTCACTAAACAAGTAAACATTTTTATTAATCATGGTTTCATATTTTCACGGATATACTCTGTTTTAATTATTAATCATTCGTTTTTTTGACTTCTACACAGGTCCCAGTAAGGGTGGCTGGAGGACTGCTATTTGAACTGCTAGGACAATCTGCTGGTGATCCGTTGCGTAACGAGGATGACATTCCCATTGTACTTCGGTCTTGGCAAGCTCAGAACTTCCTGATAACGTCATTGCATGTCAAAGGACCGATTTCAAACGTAAATGTGTTGGGCCTCACAGAAGTTCAGGTTGATTTCCATGAAAGAAATGGTCATGTTTCATCTTTGCGCTGGAGAAGCTGGATAATTTTTGTTACCATTTTCTGATTTTTTGTTTACCCTCTGTAGGAGCTTCTGATAATAGGCGGTTATAATTCACCAAGAACAGTGCATGAAGTTATAGCACATCTAGCGTGCCGTCTTACAAGATGGGATGATAGGTAATAACTTCGTTTGAAAAAGTTGAAATTGGAGTTCATATTGACCATTGTATAGTTATAATAGATTCATGGACAAAAGTAATTTTTCTTCATCATATTGTTGACTCTATGAATGGTCTAATTCTCCTCTCTTATTGTAGCTGTACATGCATAAATAATACAGCTATTTTTGCTATGTGTAGTAATAGATTAATCTGTATGGTCGATAAAAGATGCCAAAATGATTTATTCTAAAAATGTGCCTTCTCTCTAAAAGAGTATACTATTAGTCTGAAAGTAAAGGCTCTTGATTGTTACATGCCAAGAGGTCCAAGACCATTAGGCATCTTTCTTGAGTTGAGTCTTGTCTCTGTGGTCAAATATTCCAAAATACCATGACCGATGTATAAATTGTTAAACCTCCTATCTTCAATTATTCCTTTTCTTACAGGTTATTTCGCAAGTCCATATTTGGAGCAGCAGATGAGATCGAATTGAAATTTATGGACAGGTTTTTATCTTGCGTGTCATCATCTGGTTTATCTTTTTAAACTGCATATTTCTCATTAATACTCTCCTTGATTCTTTTCGCCTTATCTATGTAGGAGAAACCATGAAGATATGCATCTTTTTAGTATAATCTTGAATCAAGAAATCAGAAAATTATCAAGACAGGTATGCTGCCTCCTTTCTACATTCAATAGGTAAGGAGAATTTTCTTTGATGTCTACTGTTCGAAATCATGTTGCCGTTGATTCAATTCTTGGTTGGGATTTTTCTCGTGGTTGCCTGCAATAAAAAATAACGTTTTTGGAATTGTGTATACCATTTGTTCTGTTTGTGCTTTGGTTTGGAGATGAGCAAGATAACGATCAAGTTAGTTCGAAACAGAGTCGAGGCATTTACTTTCTGTTTTATATTTCATCTTCCTCTAGTTTGTTTGGTAAACGTTATTTCAACTTCCTATTCCTCCTAATCGTTTGCATCTTTTCCTCTTTAAATATAGTTTTGTTTCCTAAGAAAAAATCTGTCGTTATGTGTATAGCCGTCGATTAGTCATCGCAAGCCAACACCACTTTCTCGTTAAGTTTGTTTGATACTTTATTCACACTTTATAGTGTCTTCAATTTCATCACCTGTCACCCATCACTCTAAGTTTCATGCAGATGCATCTTCGTTCTGCCTTATGTCTCAATTACCAATTTGGTTATACGAAATGAGTCTCCTTCACAATTCGGTAAAAGCCTAAATGACATGTTACAGTGGACTCTTAAAAAATTTATAGTCGACTTAAATATGCAAGAAGTCGAACATAGGAAGGGAAGGAGGGAAGAGAAGCATTCAAGGGTACGCTACTTGTACGCCACTTCCTACAGTTGTTCACACCCCTTATCAAGTTGTTCATGAGCCGTGTTCCAATTCACAAACACACACAATCACATGGTCAATAATGTATAGGAGCCTAAATACCTTCTCGAGGCTTCAAAGGAAATTTACCACTTGGACTCTTTTCCCTAGCGTTTGCAGCTTGTGTCTTAGAAATGAGGAGGATGTCGATCATTTTCTCCTTCATTGTCCTTTCTCTAGAGAAGGGTGGTTCTTCATCTTTAAAAAGTTCAACTTTCTACTTGCCTTCCTAAGAATGCTGATAATTGGCTGATGGAAGCCCTCTTGGGTCACATGTTTGGTGGCAAAGCTAAGGTTTTGTGGACCAATGCCGTGTGAGCTACTCTATGGTCCATTTGGAAGGAGAGAAATCAAAGAGTTTTCGAAAATGTTTCTAATCCATACGATTCTTTTGTCTATAGCTTATATTTTTTGGCCTCTTGGTGGAGCTCAACTCACATGGTCTTTTCTTCTTATAGTCTTTCCACTATTTTTTTCAACTGGAAAGCTTTCTTATAAGTAGCTTGCTTTTTGTGGCTCTCTCCGCCCCACCTTCAGGATGTATTTTCGTCTTTGGTTTAATCTATCCGTGTTTTTTATCAAAAAAAAAAAAAAGAAGTCTCTGTTCCATAAAATAAAGGAAAAAAAACACACCTTAGCACACCTTTCTCCATTTCAAAGTTGTTCTCCAGTGACATTGAATTTTCGATTTATTTTCATTCTGTCGTTTGGTTGATAGAAGGACAAAGGAGTGATCTTGCGCATGTACATCTCTGCAGTCTTTTGAAACAAATATTGGCAACTACAGGTTATCAGAGTAAAATGGTCGCTGCATGCGAGAGAGGAGATTGTATATGAGCTTCTTCAACATCTACGAGGATATGTGACAAAAAGCTTACTGGAGAGCATAAGAAAGAGTACTAGGCAAATGATTGAAGAACAAGAAGCAGTTCGTGATCGTTTATTCACCATTCAAGATGTCATGCAGAGTAATGTTCGTGCATGGTTACAGGTATTTCATTTAATGATTACTTCATGAGAATATTTTAGTCGCCATTTGGTATCTAATTTTTTTTCATTTTTATATTTTTTAAAATAAGGGACACTAAATTTCTGAAAATGATTTTAGACAATAGTAAGTTACGTGAGAACATCCTTTCCATGTCGTCCTTTTTCTCGAATTCAATATTCAAAATTATGAACAAATGAAGTGAGTTTGTTTTTTGTTTTTTTGTTTTTTTGTTTTTATTGAAACTTCGTGCACTTGTAAAGTATATCTTCATCCTCCCTCCCTCTCCAAATCCATTAACAAATATACTAAATCTCAAGTGGGGGTCTTCAGATTTTCAATCCCCAAATACAAATCTAATTTATTATTTTTAAACATAGCCTTCCGACTTATCAATCCAAGATTCAGTTTTCAAATTCTGTTATCAGACACATTTTCAAATTCTTAAACTATAATAAATACAATCCTATCTTTTGTCGTATGCTTGTTTTCAATTCTTTTCATAATTTCCTTTGATGGATTAACAACCAAATGGAGCCGTAGCCGAAGTCTATGAATCAAGCAAATTAAAAGTCAAATAAGATACTCCTCTTATGAAAATCTGATTAGTTTCGTATTTCATCTGCTTTCTTACTACAACTATTCAGGATAAAAGCCTCCGAGTAACTCATAACTTGGCTGTTTTTGGTGGCTGTGGCCTTGTTCTTTCCATAATAACTGGGCTTTTCGGAATCAACGTAGACGGGATCCCTGGATCGAAGGATACGCCATATGCGTTCGGATTATTTTCAGCAATCCTATTCTTCTTAGGGATTGTATTAATGGCAGGGGGGCTGGTTTACCTCGGCTTGAAGAAGCCACTGGCAGAAGAGTTGGTTGAAGTCAGGAAGCTGGAACTGCAAGAGCTGGTTAAAATGTTTCAGCATGAGGCTGAAACTCATGCTCAGGTACGAAAATCTCACACTCGCAATAATATGCCTCCTACTGCAAGAGATGTTTTCACTGCTGATGCAGATTATGTACTCATCGAATAAAGATGGCGACTCTTAAACGGTAGAGATGAGATGGAGTTCGACTTGTTCGACTCGTTCTACGGTGGTAGATTGTCTAACAAGAACAACTGCAACTTCCTGACAAATAGAGATGCGCAAGGGCAGCATTGTTTGCTTATTTCTTGGCTACAAAGAAGAGAATAACAGCCTTTGAAAGGTACTTTTTAACTAAAGTATAAATATATTATTGCAAATATGTTTTTGTACATATGTATAAGCAGAAATGTTCTGTAGCATATGTAAAACATAAATAATCAAATATCACCCAGTGGCTCATCATCTTGCTCTAGAAGAAATTCTGGCACATTTGAAACAACTTGATAATCAATTTAACGGCACCAGAATTGTTCTGGTACATTAAACTTTCAACGGTCACTTGGTTGCAAATGGGGAGGTGCCAAGAGTCTTGAGTTTTGAGTTTTGAAGTATGAGGGTAGCCCTAAACTGCTGGCTTAATTTGACATAAAAAAATTAGGTTAAAATATATTATATTTAATTCGTGAATTAAAAAAGTTTAATTATGTTCAATAAAAACATATGTTTTTTTCATGTTTTTTTTATAAAGGGAAATATACCATTTTGATTGTTTTGAGTTTAGTTTTCAATTTGACCTTTAGATTTCAAAATGTTATATTTTTATCTTTGAATTTTGAGTTTAGTTTTCGTTTGATTTTTAAGTTTCAAAATGTTTATATCATTAATCATTGAATTTTGAATTTAGTTTCAATTTGGTTTCTAAATTTCAAAATGTTGAATTTTTCCACAAATTTTTATTATGTTCACTTTTGGTCCCTAACATACCATAGATATTAGTAACGGGTCTATTTATTATTGTTGTTTTTACAACATCACTTATTGAAAGATTATAAAAATAAATATCTTTACCACGTAAGCATATGCATAATATTACATACACTCGTTAACCTTCTATTAAGTTTCTAATAGTTTTACTCAAAAAAAAAAAAATGTTTACGAACAACTATAGACCAAAAGTAAGTATTAACAAAAATTTAAAGGGAAAAGAGTACAAATGAAAACTAAATAATTGAGAGTCAAAATTGTAACATTTTAAAAATTAGGAACCCAAGGAAACCTTAACTCATGAAAAAAATGTAAAATCTTGAAATCTTGAAATTAAATGAATACCAAACTCAAAATTTAGGAACCAAAAGATATATTTTTTCCCTCTAATAAAATATCTACCAGACAGTTAAAAGGGGCGTGTCAATTTTCAACCGACTAAATTGTTGCTTTATCAGTTTCATGTGCATCAAACAGTTGGTAAAGTGAAATACAAGACAAAAATATGAAGTTAGTTATTTTAATTTATATACCAATGCCACTCGATTTATATATTTTTACCTTTTCAAATTGGAGCCCCATCTCCGGACTACATCAAAGACCCAATGCTCACTGTTACAACTACTGCAGTGTGTTATAGCATTCTAATTCAACCCAAGTTCTATCCAAGAAATCTGGCAAAAAACCTACTTGATCCAATTGTCAAATCGAGTATAGTTCAATAAATTAAGATATATATCTTCGACTAAAAGATCGTGGGTTCAAATCTCTACTTCCACATGTCAACAACAAAACAAAAATCATAGAAATAAAAAATTCCAAAAAAACAAAACAAAACATTGTTTCAGAAAATCTGGTAACTCAGCATATAGTAACATTTAACACGAGTCCTGCAATGCACCACATCTGCTCAAATCCAAAATCAGGTTTACCCGAAAACAAGCAGAGCAGAGTATGAGCTGAATATACAAACATGAGGCCATTGGATAAACTCAACATTAATCATCTTTTACCAAAACACCAGATTGACTCAACCTGATATATATATTTTTCCCTTTTTATGCCGGGGGGGGTATATCATTTAAGAAGAGATCTCGCTAGATGTTCGCGTGCTGTGGCCAATGCTTGACTTATTGTCTGCAAGAGAGAGAGAGGGATCTTTCAGGATACTGGAAAATAAGAGGGAGAAAAAGCAAAAGAAAAGAATCTGACTTAGGTACCTGCTCAGACAAAGGAGCACCAGAGTCAATACTGTGACTTGCCACCTTCCCTGCAATGACATTCGCATCCGTCTCGAGAATAATGCTGAAAGGAACAGTTAAAAACACTCTCGAATTAAACCGCTTTCCTCTGCAATTAACGTGTTTCATCCCGCCAAGATGGTTTGTAAAAAGAAAGTAAAGCATTACTGGATTGAAGGGGTGAACAAAATCTTCCGAAAAACCGGTCTGACCGACTAAAACAGACCGAACCAACGTCGGTCGGTAGATTTGACCACTAGCTCGGTCGGAATCGGATTTTATATATAAAACCGACAAGTTGGTCGGTCGGTTTGGTTTGATGACAAAAAAACCGACCAACCGACCGATTGCCATCCATTTATTAAAAAAAAAATTATAATATTGTTGATTTGATGAGAACTTGCAGGTTACCTGCTGAAGCAAAAAGGTATGCTGTGATTGATGTGATTTTTTAAATTAATAAAAATATATATAATTTTTATTTATTTTACCATTCCTCTTCGCCCTCTTTTTCTTCTTTTTCTCTCCCTCTCACCCGCACTTTCCTCCTCTTCTCTCATTCTCTTCCTTCTGTGCAGGAGTATTCCCTTCTACCCTTCTATATTCCTCATTCTTTCTTCTCTCTTCTTCTATTTCCTCATTCTTTCACTGTTTTTCTTCTATTTTTCCTACCTATTTCGGTTTCTGCAAAAATCGACCGACCGTTGGTATGGTCGGTCGATCGGCATTTGAAAGCATTCCAAAACCGACGACCTCCGACCGTTAACCTTCGATGAATCGGTTCTCGGCGTCGGTTTTCTCCTAAAACCGACACCGACCGACCAATGAACACCACTATGTGGATTGCAATTTAATACAAATATAGTGATAGTACCCTTCATGTGAGGCAAATCTGTTTAAGTTGACCCACCCAAGGCCTCTATTATCCGGTTATTTATCCACTTATTTTTGGCTGCCCCCCCAAAAGATAACTTAATCTAGATGCTCTGCTCTATCAGCGTTATATCAACCTAGACGATACAATAACTTGTGGTTTGCCAATAAATAGGACCAATTACGGTCAAACATAGACTACTGGAATAACAGTCACTTATTCATCCACAAACTAGAGTTCTGGTTCTAATGAAACAACATATGCATTTTCACCATTTCAAATTCTAGAGTTCTGGTTTCTTGGGATTTATGCTTCGTATTGCATAAAGTCATCTCCACTATCATCATAATCACAATAAGTTTATCCATCAACTTCTGTAAATAATTCACTAGTGACATAATCGAAATGGAGATGTGAGACAGCCAACTCCCTTATCCAGCAACAAACCATCAAGTCAAAATTAACCAGTACGTCAAAAGGTGAGAATCGCTAAGACAATTCTATAGTAGTTCTGCAACTACAATGAAAGCATATTCCTCATTCATCAACAAATTGTTTTCCACATATATTCATGAAACTATTACTTCTTTCCTGACGAGTAATGACATTTAAATACTACAACCTTGGATTCTAGTGATATAAACATCTAACAATTCATACTTCAATTTTCATGTCCACGATTGGTCTAATAATAATAGGCATGGCGATCAACTTAAAGAGGGTAGTAAATCAAAAAATGACAATCAAACTACAGAAGATTGATCGATAGAAGGATATAGACGAACAAGTAGCACAATTGAAATGCAGAGAACAAATGAAATCAGGATAGAAGCATATGAGAGATACCCTCCGTCGATAATTTCATCAAGACATAGTAAAATGAGGTCCAAGTTCTCGAGTGCCTCCTTCTTTTCTACATTACTCCTGAAGTAGAAGAAACACAAATAAATATGTAAGAACACTATGATCAAGAACAGTGCATAAGGATCCAAAAATATATATATATAGTGTCAAGACCTAAGAAGAATGCCCACAGCATCAAAAAAACCCTGAAGAACGGATGCTAAAATAAGCTCATTTTCATCTTCTCCACCCGTAACAAAAAAATGAAGGTCTTGAGCAAACTTGTAAACCACTATATTGTTCTCAAACATTGCTACCTCCGCTGTATATTAAAAGTAAATATAAAGTTAGAATGTAGAAAAGGCATTCTTCAACGATATAAGGCGTCCAAAACAAAGTGTCCTATTCTATAAAATGGTGTTATACTGGTAGATGGCCTAAAAGCAAGCAGAGAACTTTTTTTTTTACGTAATCTTTTAATAAAAATGCAGAGAACAAAATAGACAGGTAGATAATGACCATCCCATGCTAATTAATAGTCACGAGAATGGGATTGAAAAAATAATTCTTATTCTCATGGTACAAAACAATGATTATGGATAAACCAAGTTAAATAATTTGACTACTGAAAGATTCAGAAGCTTCCTTATTGTGATTTAAATGACATTGAAAGTGAATTAAATAGGAGGAGCTGACATGATGAGGAATAAAGATTTTCAGAAAAAACAGTTAAAACCAAACTATGAAAAAGTAACTACCCTCTGTTCGAGCATTTGTTTTCTGAGTTTTGGTGAAAACGGCTTTCTCGAAAGCTTCCTTAGCACTATTTGTAGGCCAGTCATCTGTATAATACTTGACAGCTACACGTTTCCCTTCCGAATCCAAAAGAAGAATGTTTTTAATGGAAGGGCAAGATTCCTGCATATGTAAAGCAAAACAGGTTAGGATTGAGAAGGGGAAATAGCCTTTTTCTGTCCACTAAATGATCCATTTTCCTAAATAATTGTTGTCACAGGCTCAGAACGATGTTGTCTGAGGGCCAAAATACCTAATTCACGAGCCAACATTCAGAAACTAGAAAATTAAGCAACATCAGAATTTGAGATTGCGAAGCCCTCTGAAAGAGCTTTACAAAGATTTTTATAGAGCATACACTATACGAATCAAGATCCTCCCAGCAGCTTCAAGCATTTTCACTAAAATCTTCAATCGAAATAAAATGAACCGAGAAATTGAATCTCGTAAGTGCGATAGATTTTAAATTAACATTTATCTAGGCGAAAGATTAAAGTCTCGCAGTCTTCGGCTAGATTCATAGACAAAACACAAAATCGATACGAAGGAGATAATGCACAGCACAGACAATTCAAATCTTCCGACGAAATTAGCAAAATCTATCTAAGAAAAGACTACAATCCGTATCAACTAAGCGAGTTCGGAGATCGATCTGCGCCTACAATTACATTGTTAAAGTGTCAGAAGTCAGATCTACTAAGACATCAACAATCCAAACGTCCAAAATTGCCGAACACAACTTTCTAACTAGAATAAAATTCATACAATCCAAAGATCAATGTTCATTCCAGAAACTCCAGAGATGGTTACTACAAGACATATCTAGAAGCTGAATCCGATGGAGAGCCAAAACAGACGATTAAGTAAGAGAAAGTATGAAACAAACACATGATTAGTTCAAAATGAAGAGAGAAACTGACCATGTGGTTTGTGAAAATTTTCCCGGGAAATTGTTATTCGGGAATTCGGACGCCGTCGGATCTCTCTCTTGTTCTTGCAGAGGCCGCGGAACGAAAACCGGAAATACGAGACTCTGTTCAAATACTTTGTCGACTTCGGCCGGTCCCCAAGTAAACTAAAAATACAAAAGAGGCCCTTACTTTTCCATTGTTAAAATTTTACCTCGTTTCTTTAAATATTTATGTTCCGAACCACTTTGTAATTTACACTTCTAATGCATGTGATGCAACTTTGTACAAGACATTGTTTTATTTTATATTATTGTTTTAAAAAGTCATTGGAGCATTTGTCCAATTCTATAGTTTTTTCCCATTAAAAAGTAAACATTAATGTGCTTAAATCAAAGTTTGTCCTTAAATCATCACATTATGAGTACTTTATATATGATTTTAAATTAAGTTTCGACGTCATAAAATATCAAATATTGATTAGTCTAGAGTTTGAAGTAAAAGATGGAAGATGAAAATTGCATGCTTAAACTTAAAAATGGTTGAGAATGTTGTATGTATCAAAACCTTAAATACAAAATCGAGCATAATTCAACTAATTAAAGCTATATCTCCCTAATCAAAAGGTCATGGGTTCGAATTCTCTCACCCCCACATGTGGTTGAACTAAAAAAATCTGAACGCTACTAATTTGAAGCAATGGAAATTGGATCCATTAACAAGTAAAAATTATATTGCTAGAAAGAACTTAACTCACTAAGGCATAGAATCCAAGAGATTCTACTCCATAGACCGTAAATCTAGCAAAACATTTATACTGGAGCATCGAAAGTTCACATTTTCATCGTTTTAACTTAAAAAAATAAAATAAAATAATTGATTTTGATTTTTTTTTCCTTTATTTTTTTCCCCTCACCAATCGTGTTGTTTGAATCAACCATCTATTTTTCAAACATTTTATCTTAAATTCATCAAATCAAAAACATCTTATTTCAGCCAAACCAAACATAGCTCAATTGGTTAAAACATAATTTTTCCGAACAAAAAAGTCGTGAGTTCAAATCTCCACTCCTGCAGGTTCAACTCAACAAAATAATAATAATAATAATAATAATAAAATAAAAATAAAAAAGCTTTATTTCAAGTTTACGCCTTTAATCAGGGGAAACATTTGGCCTAGGTTTCAGCATTGATGATTCACCCAAATCCTCAGAGACCAACA
>JAOANK020000018.1:2555424-2573057 GCA_026257165.2 Telfairia occidentalis | reverse complement strand
AAACCTATACTTAAAGATCACACTTAACCTAACCTAATCTTGACACAAGAATGTATTTACTGAATAAATCCATGATTTTTTTGAAAATTCGTAATTAACTCACTTTCACATTCTCAGAATAATGCTAATCGTTTATTTTAACTAATAATGAAAACAGAACATAAAATAACATCAATAGTAACGGCGAATTAAATCGGTGCTAGCTAACGGCTTTGTTTACTTTTTAATTTCAAAATGGCGGACAAATATCTGATGTTCCGTAGTGGTATATGGAGAAAAATAAAAACTGAAATATCTTTGGATAGGGAGGGTCTTTTTCGTCGGGGTAAACTTCTTGCACATCCTCGACCCAAATGTCAACTTTTAAGCCAAATTTTGATGTGAAAAGACATTGCGGGAAGACGGTATGCCGCACACGACATGTACGGCGTGGGATGTCGATTTGTTTCGCCTCTAAAAACATTGAAATAATTTTTTGCAAGACTGAACGAGCATTTAAATCGAAAGATAAACTCATTAAGATGAGGTATAGAAGGTCCAGTGCTTCAAAAATTTTATTAGGTTCATGTTTTTTAAATATGAAATGTAAATTCTGGCAAATAACGACGCTAGGAAAACCAATACTTCGGCCATTTTGAGATGCCGAAGTAAAAAAAAAAAAATTATAATAATAATAAAATAAAAATAAAAAAGCTTTATTTCAAGTTTACGTCTTTAATAAGGGGAAACATTTGGCCTAGGTTTCAGCATTGATGATTCACCCAAATCCTCAGAGACCAACATAAGAATAAAAATTAAAAACCAATAATCTCGTGATGAAAAGACCACATGTTCCAAAATCAAATATAATTTACTGAAATATGAATTTACTATAACAAATTCTACCAAAAAAAGAAAGAAAAAAAAAAACAAATCAAAATGCTGGAACAAGAAGTCTAATCAGAGCTTCTGTTTTTGAACGTTGACTATTACAATTTTTGAATAGTCAGTTCCTGACTTCTACAATACAACCAACAATTCAACGGAATCAAAACAAAACCATATATAAATCGACAGAATCTATGATAAAGCAACCATTTCTGTCTGTAATAACTTCCATTTCAAACATAAATTTCCACAAACCCGTTTTGGATGCCTTCCTTCCACCCCCCATTTGTTTCTTTCTTCAAACACTCAGTGGCTTTGCCAAATGAGTAATCCATGGTGGTGGATAAATATCTAAGATTTGATGTAAAATTCCTTCTTCTTCAACAAGAATTCGACAATTACATTACATAATCGCTTCGTCGTATAATCCAAGCTTTAGGTTTTCTGCAACCGCCCCTGTCGACGATTAGAATATTTCAAGTTTTATGAAAATTTATGAGATCAAAAGTGTAGAATAATCAAATAAGTTCTCATCTCTTAGCAACAAAGAAGTGAGAAGAAACGACTTGAGCCATTCCAATCAAGATATTACTAACTCATAAGAGAGTCAATCCAAGAATCAATTAGCTTAAGGTCCCTTTGAGAACGTTCCCGTTTCGCAGTCTTTTAGAATGAGAAATTAAATAGCATTTCCTAATTATTTCTCCTTTTTTGTGTAATGTGTTTAGCAATTACTTTATTTTTTTTCTTTCTAAATATTAAATATACAACTTATAAGCTAAAAATAGTAAAAATAATAATATCCTGAGTGTTTTGAAAAATTGAGAACAAGAAGAATTCCAAAATATGTGTTATAAGTTATAGCTTAGAAGTTATAATCTTCAGATGAGATATATAGTATCATTATTGACACATGTTCTCGAAAAAGGAAATCGGAAACAAGAAACAACAAGGGAAACAATACGAATCGGGGGCCTGCCTGTTCTATGAATAAGAGAAACAAGAGGGACGCTATTATCTTGATTAATGGCAGAGATCCATGGCTTGTAATTCAATCTCCGGTTATTGATCGAGGCGGTTCAGAGAGAGAACAATGGATGATTGTGAAAAGAAAAGTAACAATATTCCTATGCCTTTTCTTCACTTAACAAGATTAATTAAGCTATTAAGAAAACTCGAATGCAAGCCAGAACACAACCAAAAACCAAACAAACAAGCGTAGGAATGCAACTGAGAAGACAGGACCAATCAAAACCTTGCTTCTAAATGGGATCTTTATGCCCATCAACAATGGCGATAGCGAAAACTTCGAACAAGTTTCATCATGTTCGACCGACATCATGCTCCAAAACATGTTATGACACAAATAATCACAACTAGAACCAAATGGATTCGACAGATCATTGAACTTTTCTATCAAATCCTATGTTTTCCTAAGATGTTAAATCAAGATCTCATTTCTTCCCTTTCTCTCAAGTACCACATTCCCAAATTTATCAACCATAGCTCACAACACAAACCAGAATCGCTTCCTCTGCAGGCTATGAAATCAAATCATGTCTTGTTCATTCTAAGAAAAAATGCAGAACAAAGAACATCCTCAGTAGAGAAAGCAACATTACCTCATGTTGGCACAGGCTTCTGCAGCAACGCCGTCAAGTAAACCTCTCCGTTCTTCGCCCCACCGGAGTCGGTCTTATTCGCCCTAGCCCACTTGACCTTCCGGTACCCCAACTTGGTGATCAAAGGAGAGTAAACTTTGTCAAGATCCACCCCTTTGCTGAAGAAATGATCAAACCAAAGGTAACCGCCAACTCTCAACACTCTATCCACATCATAGAACAAAAACTCCAACGATTTCACAGGAATCCACCGGTTCACAGCATGGCCACACCGAACCAGATCCATCACTCCATCGAAAATAGGCAACCGCTGCTGCAGCGGCACGTGCAGTGGCACGAGCCCCCTGAGCGCCGCAACCTCATTGTACGGTGCCCCAAGGTTCATGGTCGTAGTGACCATAGTTACATTGTAAAGCTTCATTCTAGCGGCGAAAGTGGCGGTGCCGCCGCCAATATCGAGCCCGAGACGGAGAACAGAGTTAGCCGCCTTGGCAATCTGCAGCAATTGAGGGATTGGGAGGTCCAATTCGGTCTTGTAGGTCATAAATTTGGTGGTCTCGAGAGATAAATCGAACCCTAGATTCGGATTCAATCGATTCAAACAACTAAAACCCTTACACGAATATTTCCCCCAAATAATGTTGGACTCCGGAAGTGACGAGGCAAAGGGATTCTGGGGCAAAGAAGAAGACGGTTTTGGTGGGGTTTTCGCAAAGCACCGCCGGCGAGGAAGCGGATGACACCCACGAAGAATTAAAGCCTCAGCGAGATCAGAATCAGAAGGGCAAGTCGAAAATGGAGTGTAATTCATAAACCTATGAAGAAGCTCGGGATTACTATGGCAAGAAGAAGCAATTGGGGAAAGTTGGGAGTAAAGAACGAGATCTGAAGGGATAGAGAGTTTGGTTTTCGATGACACCGTCGCCGCTGCCGTTGGGTGGAGGCGCGTGAGGTGATTGATGGTGGCGCGTATGGTCTGAAGCTGCCGGATTAGGTGATCGGGGACTGCCTGTGAAACAGGGGATTTAGTGGATTGAAGAGTAGAAGCGAGATGGTAGAGAGAAAGAATATTGGTGGCCACCATAGCAACAAGAAGAAGCAAATTCAAGCCCATTGTGAAACCCATTACTCAAAATTTCGTCTTTCTCTGTTTCTCACACACTGATCTCCGACTCCATGGAGCCTCACTGCCATGGCACTTCACATACAATCTCGTGTTTCCACTACAGAGAGGTATAATCTGCTGCGGCGCGCTTTACAATATCAATTGTGATTATACATCGTTCCACCGTTCGATCGTAAAATTGGAGGTAGAGATGGGGATCGGACGGTGAGGAAGTGGGCTTCATGGGGGGCGGCTAGATAGGACATTTGCATGTTATGGCATTTAATATGATTTGTTTGTCTGTGACTTTATTTGGTTCTATTTCAGTATTTCATATTGCTGCATAATAAATGGGAAATTATTAATTTGTTGGAATTAAAAAAAATTGAATAGCTTTTTTTAAAGAAACAGAGAGGCACGTGAATTTAGGGCAACTTGTTGCTTGTCTGTAAAGCAAATCCCATGCAGATTTATGCTTACTTATTACTATTTAAATAATTCCACATGATAAAGTAACACAATGTATTGACATGACATTATTTAAAAGATATAATATAAAGTAATAAAGGGTTGAAATAAATAAATAAATAAAGGGTTGAAACGATTCATGGAAGTAGAACAATTTGGGATTGTGAAATTTTTTCATGATATTTTGTTTTTTGAGCCAATTTCAACAATGGGAAAATTCATGTGTAATTTTTTTTTTTGTACGTAGTGGCTATTTTTCATGATTACTATAGTAAAAATAATAAATTCATAGATGCAAATAATTATTGAATTCTATTTAATGTTTATTTTTTGTAAGGAGACGTATCTGTTCGAATTTCCAGTTTAAATTTTACATGCTTTTAAAAAAAGTGTTTTTAAGTGAAGAATTTATTGTATAAGTATTTTTTAAAAGAAAAAGTTAAATAGTGTTTTTATCTATTTTTAAAATTTCTCTAACCTCTTTCAATTATTGTAGATTTTAAAAAGTGGTTTTAATTGGTAAAAATCACTCGGTAAAATGTTCATCAAACACAACAATTTTTTTTTTAAAAAAAAGAAAAAATCGTCATAAACACTTTAAAACTTAAGCACACGCTAATGTGAGATTAAGTTGCTCTTTTCGTATGTCATAATGATAAAACAAATATTTGCAATGCAATTGAATGGTGATAATTGTAAATTTTGTTGATTTATCCCGTTGGTGGATACACATAATGATTTAAAAAATTACTGACACGAACCCAAAAACAATGCCGACGGTACAAGTTGATTGCAATATATAGTTTCACGTGTTCTACCAAAAAGTGTAAAATTAAATTATAATTCATTTCAGAAAACTTGATAAAATAATCTTAGTCATAATATTTTGTCACATCCTCATAGTTTAAAATATTTCACTTCAGGCACTTTATTTTTAATAATATCTCAACAAGAATGTACTCAAAAAAAAAAAAAAAATCTCAACAAGAATCATCACTATTAGTTGAGTTAACAGCTTGAAGATGAAGGCAAGGCAGGACGCTAACTTCCCTTGAAACTTTATACATGTGGTTGTCACTGAGGACAATTTTCCATAAAGCAAGCTTCTAAGTTCCTCAGTTTCAGGACCCTCTTGTTTAATGGTGTCTGGTTCTAAGCACTTCTCTATTTTTTTTTTGTTTTTTTTTAACTAAAGAATGTTTAGTGAGTTCAAAATAAACTAAGACGGGAATAGGGAAGGCATCCCCCGATCCCTAAGTCGATCGTATTGTATCACTGTGCAGAAAAAGTACTATCAGAAACACACTCAATGGTGAGAAGAGAAAAGGGAAAGCAACAGCCACAAAAATTAATCCTCAACTATCAGGGAAATGCATTACAATCTGAGTTAATCAGCTGTAACTATATTATCAAAAGAAAATAGAACAGATGGTCAGATAGATATTTGAATGAATAAGTTCCAATAAAGCTGTTAATTTCCTCTTCAATCTATTAGCATTTCATATTTGGCAAGTCAGGAAGATTCCAATAGTAAAGGAAACCAATAAGTTGATAGATAGAGATCGAAAGAATATAATTTCCATGCTAATTACAGAACCACACCATTTGTTTTCGTCGATGTAGGGGGCGACATGGCTAGACCAGACCGTTCTTCAGATGTCTCCTTCACCAGACCTCAGCTCCCTTGGTGATACCAAATGTTATAGCAATGACGGCAAGAACTGACTGCAAGAGCAACCAAAAAGGAAGCACAACTTCAAAATTCGGAAAGGTGAAAATCATAACATCTTAGCGCACACAGTCAAGAAAAGGAAACCGAAGGCAATACAGCCTAAACCTTCCAGCTGGGGGATAAAATTTGGGTTCATTTTCATTTTTATTATGATTATTTTTAATAACTGAAGTACCAAAGGCCTAACTCCTTGCATTATGCTCGCGGCCTACTTCCCTTAATTCTTGGAAGGCTTCACACACCCAAAGAAAGCTCCGAGCAAAAGTTTTTAAGTTAATAAGTTTTCAATCGATGGGCTTGAAACCCTTATCATCCAAGTACCCCTTGGAGTATTATTATTATTATTATCATCTTGAAGATAGGTAATGAGAAATCATATTCATATGATAGCAACTTACAGCGATTACACATGCAACATATCCAGGCTTCTCTCGGTAATCTACCCGTACAAAGAGTACAATAAAAGCTCCAACATACCAGGGAATGCCCCCAAGAAAGAAACCAATCATAAACCTGGCAAAACAATAACCTTTTTTTTTAATCATCTGACTTCTTGTGAATGAGTGTGGAGAAATGGGATGTTACAAGTATTAACTTACAAGAACCAGCCCATGCCAATGCCACAGCAAGGAAGACGGGCTTCTTGAAAAGGTCTTCCTTCAATAATAGCATAACCTTGAACTACAAGAAACAAAAGCATTAAGGCGGATGATGGATAAAGACATTCCTAGCATTGAGCATAAAGATATAAACTTCTATACGGATACCCTCACACTGAATAAAGAATTTAGTTTTTTTCCAAAAAGTTACATCACTCGAAAATTAAAAATAGACGCTTACACAGTTTTATCTATTATCATGAGCAAACCAAATCATGATGTGACATGATACACACAGGTTGTAAGGCTTTTCCTGGAAGCATGAGAAATGGATTATCAAGCAGGCAGACATCCTGTCTAATTGACATGCCAAAACCATACTTATAAGTTTATAACACAGTCCACAACTATCACTCAACAAACAGAACGGAATTACTTTAAGATGCCATGATCAACAATGTTCCAATATGATCTAACAACAGAGCATTCAACTTTCAACGCACATCTTTAATTAACCTCAATAGTATTAAGTAACTGAATTAATTACATGATATTACTGTCATTGATTTGGTGAAAAGTTGCAAGGGGCAATATGCTAGGTGCCAGATCATCTCACTGGCCAGACATTGATTGAAACATCTGGCAAGTAATACCTTCTTTCATAGGGGTGAAGAGGAGCCATTATATGATTTAGTCTCAGTTCACAAGAAATAAAAAAGGTGGCAATTTATACCCAGTTTAGATTGAGACCATTGAGCAATTACAATCTTCAAAGAATTATCCAAATGATCTCTTTCATGATAAACATATTGTAAGCAACCCTTCATAAAGAATTCGGTAAATCAATGTTGTATTCTCATTGGGTGATGAACAAGAGGATTTCAAAAATCAGGGTGATTCAAAGAAGATCAAGTTGTTAGTTTGGTCTCTGCTGCGTGGAAAAGTTAACACCAGAAAAGAAACTGAGCTACTAGTAACTATGATAATTAGTACATCATTACATGTGATGCAAGACCAGTAATGAAGATATACTCATATACAGCTCCTCATGATGTGTGAGTTCTCCAAAAAAATGGTAATAGAACTTGTCAAGTGCTTTTGATTTCCAATTGGCCCTCCTCTAAATACATGAGATTTAAATATCCAACTGCCTTTGGGCCTTCATTACAAGGCAAGGGCCTACAAGCCAAAAGAGAAACTGTCTTCCAATTAATAAGATGAGAACCACTATCCAAGGTCAGCCCTTCTCCAGGAAGTTCCTTAGAATCTTCTCTATCTCTCTAACACTTTTCTAGGCACCTTAGACACAGAAAATAAGTGATTAGGCATGATGTTCGAGAGACCGCTGTTCTCCAAACTCATTGGAAGAATTTCATGCTATCCATTATATGGGAGAATGGAGATGTGGAATGAAAGGAACCATTGGAATTTTTAATGATAACTTACAAGTTCCAAAGAAGTTGAGGATTTTTAAGAAAGCACTGTGTTTTTGGTAGCTAGGTGTTGGTAAGCTCAAAGTAGAGACTTCTGCAATTATTCCCCCTTTAAAAGTTAAGTCAATTTGAAAATTTCTTTTTTCAACCTCCATGAAAAATGGGAGGGTTGTATTTCTCAACCTCTCTCCTCCCTCTCTTGCACATCCTCATGGGATAAAAAAATGTTTCTTGTTCTTGAAGAAAATATCATCTCCCCGTACCAGATACAAAATAAAAAAATGTCATCATTATTTCAATAAGTTAGCTCTTGAAGCATTCAACTTCCCTTGCGACTATGTTTCTTCTTTAAGTAAATTATGTCAACAGTCCCAACTGGTAAGCTCGAAACCCTCCTATTAATCCTGAACATAATTTTCTACCTTACTTCTCACTCACGTCCCTAGGACTATCAGAGGGCGATAATCAAATTAAACATTAGAATACTACTGGTACATTCAGACCATTAGATCAATAACCCAGCTCAAACATCTGATGAAGCAAATCAATTTGTGACCATCAGAAACGCATTTAATAACCCATCAAACCAAGGACACCAATATGTGGAAAGAAAAAACAAGGCAAAATCATTATGGTCATTGGTCAAGACCATACGAAGCATAGTCACTTCCTAAACAAAGCAAACACTATCGTGCATGCCCTTCAAGCAAAATTTCTGCACAAACTCCTTGTAACCCCAACAGCGATCCTTAGCTTCTGAATTCGTAAGCAAAATTTATAGCGTAATAAAATCCTCCAAATACACATAAGAAAATCAATTGTAAACCAGAGTGACCATCAGAAACGTATTTAATAACCCATCAAACCAAGGATACCAATAAGTGGAAAGAAATAACGAGGCAAAATCATTATGATCATTGGTCAAGACCATACGAAACATAGTCAATTCCCAAACAAAGCAAACACTATCGTGCATGCCTTTCAAGCAAAAGTTCTGCACAAACTCCTTGTAACCCCAACATCGATCTTTGGCTTCTGAATTCGTAAATAATCTACCAAAATTCATAGCGTAACAAAACTCTTCCAAATGCATGCACATAAGAAAAGGGTATCGGCAGGGGGGGAATCATTTACCTGGAACGGCTTGGTAACCCAGATGCCCATGGTAACATGGGTGGAGGCCAGAAACTGCGGGCGGCACAACCGGTTGAGGGAAACCGACGACAGAATGGGGCTGCGGCTGTGGGGCAGAAGGAGAATAGTTTGCGACACCCTGAAACGTACCGTAATGGTATTGACCCTGTGGATCGCCAAATAACGCACTGCCTTTCCCGTCGCCGCTCATATTCTTCGCAGAATAAGAGAAGAAGAAGAAGAAAACCAGAATCAAATACGGTTCTGTTGTAAATCAAGGCGACGACGAGGGTCCCGTCGTCGCTTTTCTCTTCTTCTGCGCTTTTGCCGGAAAATTTTGGAGCGAGGGAGCTACGACGAAAAGAGAGAAGTTGTTTGGTTTCCGGTTTTCCAATTAAGGCGGTGAAGGATGATGATCTTCCGATTTCATATCGGTGAATTGGAGTCCTACAGCTGGCTTCAAACCGGGCGCGGGGAAAATTGGAGCCCCATTTCGCTTCTAAATGGACATTTTGTTGGTCTTTAATATCTGTGATATTGTTTTATTATTTTTAATCTTTTACAATTTTGTTACTTTTTTTATATTAATGAATTTTTCAATTGAGATTAATTTGAATTTAACCATCATGAAATTTATACAAGTGAGATAAGATTTTTACTTTTTTTAGTTCCATTTATGACTTAAAATATTGTATCTACTATATATCTGATCTTATTTAAAAATTTAAAAAATAGTTAACTAAAAAAGGAACGAAAGAGATGAATAATTTGAATGAAGAAAAAATAAAATCGATGTATATATCGTAATGTTAGTCGAACAAAATAATAATTTAATTCAACATGTACAGTAGAGAGGATTTGATACATAACATAATGGGGAGATTGTGAGGGATTTAGCAAAAAGATACAGATTAAAGAATCTCAAATACCTAAAAATAAATGATATGCCATCCACTATATATTAGTGTGAGATCAATTATAATGTATTTGAAATCAATTATAATTTATTTATATTCCAACATAGTAATTGCGAAGCCTAATGATAACATTGAATTGCAATCCTATTAAAATAAGTGATTAAAAAATTATTATAAATAATTTTGTAAAAGTAAATTTCATATAACATTTAGTTTTCTACCTTAAAAGTGATTTTTATAAAATCTAGTGTTGCTTTAAAAATCACTTCCATATTTTTGTCAAACATCATCAAAACACTAAAATCACTCTCAAACATAACTTAAATTATCCCACCAAAATTACCAAATAGATTATAATGCATATGAATTCAACTAATAGCCAAAAATAACTTCAGCAATGCATTATATAAATATTTCATTGTATTCTAGCAACACGACCACTATTTTCTTGCAATAATAAGACCAAAGGGCATCGTATTAAATTGTTAACTAAAGCCAAAAATTCCTCAATCTCGGTTCTACATAAAACAAAATCGAAGATAAAACATCCCGACAAAGCAATAATCAAAGACAAGTTGAAGTTCTGAAATACTAAGGCAGCAAGATTAAGGAGAGCATCAGAATCATGGGAAAACAACGGACAGCCATAACAGGAGGATTCCAAGAGCAAGCTTACAGCCTTCTTCCTCTTCTACCACCCTTTCTGCGGGTGCTGTCTGTCGGAATTGGAGTCACGTCCTCTGAAACATATCACAAGCAGTACGATGAAATTAGCTGGTGCAACTTTTAAACAGAAACAATAAAGACAGTTTAGGAGTTAAGTTGAATGTGCTGAGTTATTTTGTTCCGAATCCATCAGTGACTTGGAGAAAAGGGGGTTCACCTATACGGCCAATCCTCATTCCAGAACGAGCAAGGGCACGTAGTGCAGACTGGGCACCTGGGCCAGGTGTTTTGGTCTTGTTTCCTCCAGTGGCGCGCAGTTTAATGTGAAGGGCAGTAATACCCAGTTCCTGTATTGTAGAAAATATGACCATGCGGAGTAATATGTTCAGTGATGAAACCAAAAGTTAAAGAAACGGTACAAATGCAATGAAGAAAATGGGATTCCATAGGCTGGAAAAAGAACATTTGGAAGCCGTACAAATATTATGGTTACAATCTCAAAAAAAAATTTGAGAAAAGTTATAAGAAACAATATTAACAGAGGAAGAAACCTTGCATCTCTGAGAAACATCCTGTGCTGCAAGCATAGCTGCATATGGGGACGACTCATCCCTGTCAGCTTTCACCTTCATGCCACCTGAGTTCATCACAACACAGAATTACACTTCATATATGAACGGTAATACACCCTCGTACATGCCAAAATACCCTTAAACACCCACAAAGCCACCCCCCCCCTCAAAAAAAAACACACCAAACAGAAAGAAAACACACAATGTGACTACACTCCCAAATGACATAACTTCATATTTTCCTTCTGCTCTTTGTTCTCATTCAAAGAAAAAAAGAGAACTCATCACAACCTATGTTCCACCAAAGGAAACTCTGAAGTGAGCATAGTGAGATTAATAGCCAATCACAAACAAATTAATGCATTACATTCATAAATGCAGTAAATTTTCGTACCTTGATGCAAATCAAGGTTGAAGCACTACGCTGTTCTAATAACCCTTGGATTAATGGTTTTCAACAGTTTGTACTAAAATTATGTTAATTACACGAACCAATCCAAGCAAATACATCATAGTAGAAAACCACTTGGGAAAAGAGGAGGAGAAATCCCAAATTCATAGTTCAAAAGAAGAAAGAAAATAAACAAAAATATTTGATTGTTTCACCTGTGATACGAACGAGGGTTTCCCTCCCAGAAAGATCAGTCACATGCTGCAATAGAAACACGATAAATTCACCATTCTGTCACTGAAGGAACAGTCAAATTATGTTCATCTTTTTTCACTTACAATAAATGTATCGTTAAATGAGGCAAAAATGTGAGCCACTCCAAAAACATGCTCGCCTTCCCTAACAGAAGGTCCAAGAGTCACAGTTTCTTCCTTCGGTTCCCTTGTCTTCCTCCTTGAGCCAGACTATGGAATCCAAAACCAAAACAGAAGTAAAAATTCCAATATTCAAGAAATTCTAAATGAGTAAATGCTGATAACTTCCTGCTATAAGGCATAAAGTAACAAAAATAAGTCCATTCAACACCAGCCACCGAGTAACCACAAAACGATTGAGAAGAATCAGATAACAAACAACATGAATATAAAAACCCAAAATCGAGCATAGGTCATCTGTCGCTCTATCAAACAGACAAATAAGAGGCACACATTATATACAAGGGGCTGCAAACCACACAACCCAAAAGCGAAAATTTTCTTCAAACATAATAAAGCCCACGAAATGACAGGAACCCTTAATTTCAGAACATAGCAGAGCAGTCTTCGGCCAAGCCATGGAACAAATGAAGTAAACCCATTACATTCATAGCAGTAAACCAACTAAATGCACAGCTTAAACCTTAATCACGTGAACCATACTGATATAAACATAAGCCCTATGAGACTAGGGATTTCATACTTCTATTCACGACAAATTTAGGCACCGAGACAGAAAAAATCTCATGACGACATTCATCGTGCAAACAATAAAGCTTCATGTCGCAAATCTCCACCAAACCGCACATTATTGGTACGGGGATCCAAAAACCAGCGATTATAGCAAATACCAAGCGGACCAGTAAGCCGTGATTTGGAACCAGATTAAAAATTGAAGCACGTAGTGAAGTAAGAAAATAGTTAGCAGAGAGATCTACTCACCATGTTTTCCAAGAGATGAACGAAGTCGCTTCCGCTTTGTGGCGCTCTAGCTAGATTTTGCCGCCTGCAGAAATTCTTGGTGCGAGGAGAAAGGTAAACGACTGTCAGCCAAAATTTATAGGAAGAGAGAATTAGGGTTTTTCATTTGGGCCTTTAGCTGCGAGCTGATTTACCGAAATACCCTGCCTCTTTAGTGCCAAAGATATGCGACCCATAATGGTAG
Organism: Telfairia occidentalis; assembly: GCA_026257165.2. Lineage (NCBI taxonomy): Eukaryota > Viridiplantae > Streptophyta > Magnoliopsida > Cucurbitales > Cucurbitaceae > Telfairia > Telfairia occidentalis. The sequence continues at coordinate 2,560,132 of JAOANK020000018.1, read as the reverse complement.
AGTGGGAATTCTACAAATAGTATATTTTCTTTTTAAAAAATTGAGAAATAGTTACGAAATTAGGTCTCTTTCTTTGTTGAGTTTTTTTTAGTTCAAATAAGTAAAAACTATGGGAAATTAGCTTCACGATAAAGAGATATATATCTTTCTCATTATCGATTGTAAATTTGAATCTACATTGTTAATTTGTGATACAATGTTTCAAATCATTTGATAAATTGACAACACGTGGCTTTTACGTCTTCTCTCTTTCCTTCTCTTTCTTTTAATGACACTTAAGTGATGCTTTCTACCTTTCTTTTAATGATATTTAAGTGATGTTTTCTGTCAAACCGATGATAGTTCAACTGGGCATATCTTCCTGACCAATAAGTCATTAATTCGAATCTCTCACCCTAACATTTTGTTGTACTAAAAAAAGGTCATACTTTTTAGAGTGATTTGGTGAAGCATCCATAATTTTAATAGCCTATTTTCCCAATGACACATTACTTCATAGAAGGATTAAAATAAGAGCAAAGGTTTACGTGTTAAACATACCACTATAATTCACGTGTTAGTACGTGTATGACATCTTCTTGCAAATTTGATGAACAAAAAATAAATGAGTTTGAAAGTATTGCGATCCCAATATACAAGTTAAAATATTTTAAGTCAAACATTGAAGTTTGACACAATATATTGTATATACCAAATTGATTTGTTCCGAAACTCGAATCGTGATGCAATAATTTTAATTCCAAAAGGTCAACATTGATCCATGATCCAACCATGACAATTGGTATGTTGCACTAAATATGGTTTTAATAAGAGGATAAAGTAAATTATATATTATATTACAAATTTGATAACTAAAGTTACATATTTCTATACTCAACAATGAATTAGTTTTAATTCATATATTGATACGACCGATCGATGAGGAGGAGCATTTCAAAATTTGGGAGCAAAGGATCAAACAGCCGAGCTAACGAGTTAGAAATAAACGGACTCGAACTACTAACAAGATGGAACGATGTCCAAGCTATGGCGACACTATGACAACCTAGTAATAACAATCTACTTCTAAGTAAAGAAAGATATATCAATGATTAAAATGTTTTTATTTAAAGGTTTGATCAATGCGTCTTAAAATTTGCCAATATTGTATTTCTTTGCATGTGTTGATGCTTTTGTGAGTCGCACATTGTACATTTTGATACTTTTTTTTGTTTGGTATAATTCAATAACACTTTATAACTAAAATTTCAGTTCTTCATTATTCAGGTAAGGCATGAAAAAAGTAATATTGCTCGAGTTCCACTTAATCATGCTAAAAAATTTACAAGGTAAAATTAAACTTAATCAAATATGTTATTTTTCTCGAGTTCAACATATAGAAGTGGGGATTCGAACCCATGACCGTATAGTCAAATCAAAATCAATCTATTCAACAAATAAATCAGATAAATGCTTAAAACATCATGTTGAACAGATGATTTAATTTAAAAAGTGCATATCATCGAAATCTTCTATTAAACAAGCAATTTCAGCATTATTTATCAGACATGGACAAAACTAACCTATTTTCTTAAAATATATCCAAAACTACCCTGACATTTTCCCTTTTTTTGCCCCTCAAAATTATAACCATAGCAACCCCAATTAAAAAAAAAAAAAGAAGAATAAAAAAAGGAAACAACTTGCAGCCTAACTACAAAACTGGGGATTAAGAGCAAGAAGAATTAGAAAAGCTATGCAGAAATAAGGCCAACATAGCCTGCAATCAGTGCCAATATGGACGATATAGTATACGCGCCAGCTACAATGAATGGTTCTTTGATGCCACATAACTCCAGATGATGATGAAATGGCACCATTTGGAAAATGCGACGCCCAACTCCCTGGAATATTTTTGTCATCTTGAAGTATATTGCCTAAAATTTAAGTACTGCTAGATGTCAAATGTGAGTTTCAGGAACATTAGTGGACCATGTTAGGCCAATATAGTTCATATTACCATAAAAAGACACTAAACAGCACAGCAATAGCGAATACGAGTAGCTAATCCAAACATAGATTAGTGGAGCAAAGATCGATGGTTCAATCTCCGACTCCGCAATTGGTGAACTTAAAAAGAAAAGTTAATACTAAAAAACTATGTTTATGTTTGTATGATTTCGATATAAAATCTGTACACTAATTGTTATTTTTTCTGATCGCATTGTCAGAGATCCAACTACGATATTCATAGAACAGCTGGGTTTCTTTATTAAATTGCTCACTACTCATTTCGGACAAGCACGAAGACCAGAAAGAGGGAGAGGAAGAAGAAGAACCTGCAAAAACAAAACCCACATCTGCAGAGTGCAGAATTTCCTTGTATAATCACTTATTTTTGCACTTGGGATAAATGGTTAGAGCGAAATAATAGAACTTTCGTGAGAGTGGGACTAGATAAAATTTTTAGCTTCTTTGTGGTGCACCCTCACCAAAGATTTCTTTAATTACACACCCCCTTTGTAATTAATTTTTCATGGAGCAGTTTTCTGTCAGCTCCTTGAGCAATGGGGTGATTTTCTTGTCCCCCCTAGCGTACTTTTCATATATAATCAATGAAAACTTTTTGTTTCTTATTCAAGAAAAATGATAGCTTATTTCTGATTTCAAACGAGCATGCATAGAGAATAGAAAATGGAACAACCAGTAAGACTAAGAACCATACCTGCATGATGACTGATGATGTTTCTAATGCAAAAACTAGAGAAGAAATGAACAGTGGGAAAAACATTCCACTGCAAGCAGCCATTGCAGCCAATGCCCCACCGAGTGCAAAGGATCCAGTATCTCCCATAAATACAGAGGCCTTAAATCGGTTGTGCAAAAGAAAACCAACACAAGCTCCAGACATTGATGCTCCAAATATGGAAAGGTCTGGTTTGAAATTGCCATACAAATCAGTATTTCAGTATTATATTAAACTAGAAAGCCCTCATATTGCAAAGTGATGGATGTCTAGGACCAATATGCAAGCTTAGATCCAGTTTCTTGCTTAAAAAACTATGTTGAAAAATATTACCACATTGCAGAATTTTATACCATAACAGAATCGCGTGCTAATGGCTAGTCACTATCTCGCTTAAAAAAGACAAAAATGGGTTGAAGAATATTGCCAGTTACAGAATTTTTTGCGCTCATGGCTACTCGCTTACTCACGCACCATAATCAAACTTTCCATACAACAGCAAAGATTTATGCACGTTATCCTAACTCCTATTGTACCATTGCAATCAAATGAGACCGAATGAACATGTCCATACAACATCAAAAAGCTCAGCACATTATACTAACTCCTAGCATAATATTGTGGTCAAATGAGATGCAAGGAAGATTTAGTACTACCACGTGAAACTTTTGCAGGGTATAAAAAATTCGATCAATTTTCATTATCTTACAACAGCATCTTATGTCCCAAACACACAGATAATGTTGAAAAGATCTCATCTTGGAAAGCTAGTTTCTTACAAAAAGAAAAAGAAAAAAGCTCAAGACTGTTGTACTAACCAGAAGATATTGGAAGCACTGCAATAGCCATCCCAATGAAAGCCAATGCAGCAGTCCCGCCAGCTAATCCATCAAGACCATCGGTCATGTTTATTCCATTTCCCATCGAGACAAAACAAAATGAAGTCAACCACATATAGCATTTTCCAAGGAATACAAGGCCAAGAGGTGCAGGCATAGGAATCAACATTTTCCTGCATTTCAAATCAAAGGTTTCGTTAACGAAAAGTGCGAAGTTTTGTTTTTGGTTGTACCCAAAATGCCAAAAAAAAAAAAACATGACATACGTAATCAAAAGAGCCAACAAAAAAGGTTCACAATCCATTATACGTTATATTTCATGAAATGAAAAGAGTCATTTGGATGCATGTAATCACACTATACGAATTTCATGGCTAATAATCCAAATATCTAGATTAATCCCAGACAAATAAATTATTGAGATCTGGAAATAAAAAATACTGTCAAAATTAGGAAACCTGCTTATTTGATCAAATACACAGCCAAAAAGAAGCAAGGAAACACAAGAAGAAATTGACACGCCTAGAAATCAAGAGGTGGGGCTTCTCATAATGTTGTAGACAGTCTAATTCTTACTAAAAATAACAGTGACATGCCATAATTTCTCTTCTCCAGCATGCAGCCAAAATTTTCAGAACTCACAACTATAAGTTCTATTCAACTGTCTAACGAAGGTAAAAACATGAGTATAACTTATAACATATAAATCAAGTTCCCCAATGCTTTCAATAGAACACTATGGATTGTAGAAACATAAGGGTTGTTCTTATAGTAAGCAACATTAGTAGAATTTTTCACCGGTAATAATATTTAATATTTTCACGGGCAATTTACTCTGAATTGGTTGCCCCAAATTGCACACTTTTAGGTAATTTCCCAAGCTCAGGTACATTCAAGATACACTGGGTTGTTTTCTTTTAAAAGCTTATCACTGTGAGTATAGATATGTGAGTTACCATCAGAAAATGGTGGTCAGATTAGTACAAGAAAGTATACATGCTGTAAGGAGATGATATACTTGCATCTTGGAGCCAAAAAGAAAACCAAATTCCAACAGCTACCTGTAAAATACCAACAAAAGAAAACTTAATCAGGCTGTAAAAAACCCACGTAATGCACGCAGGGGGGGGGGGGGGGGGTGGTG
>JAOANK020000018.1:2526149-2537042 GCA_026257165.2 Telfairia occidentalis | reverse complement strand
AAAAATTTAAAATTGTGTGCATTATATTTTAACATTTTTTTATTATGCTATTTATATGGGTAAATGTTAAAATTAATTGATGATAAACTGTAATGATATGATAATTAGTAAAATAGTATAAATTCAGGTGATAAGTTATGTCAATTAGGAGATAAGAAGTCTTTAGTTTATTGTCAACAACATTGCTAGAAAGTTTGCATCAATTTTGGTTTTTTTTTTTTTTTTTTATCTTTATCTTTTAAATTTATACCGACTTGCTAATTGTGATATCATGTAAGCTAATCATTAGTCACTCTTAATCTTCACCAATTAATTTTTTTTAAAAGAAATATATTCACCAATGAATATGGTATAATTGAAAGATATTGAAAGGTAAACGATAAAAAAAAAATTTCTCTCCTAAAACAACATATACTAAATTAAAAAAAGAAAACTACAAATAAAATCTTAAACTTGGCAGAGTAGTGTATCAATTTTTACCACTTAAGCTTCGATAAATGTAGTAATTTTTACCTTAAACTTTAAAAATAAGTGCATTTTTTTTTTTAATTTTATGATAGATTTTGATTTGAAGAATCATTAAAAAAAATAATTTTATTTTTTTGATATGTGCTAAATGAATTATAAAATATATATTTGGTTGAAATTGATAGGATTCATGCACAAACGATAAATATAGTTTTTTTTTTATCTTGCAATTTATAATCTTAGGACAAAATTATTTAACGGTCGATGTTGTGCATTAATTAAAATTTACTTAGGTAAAACTTAATTTTCATAAAATTAATGAAAACACAATAAATATTATAGTTTAACTTTAGAAAGGAAAGAAAACAATTTATACCCTAAACTTAGTATGATGATATATTAATTTTCATCCAAATTATTGATTGCATAAAATCGAACCCTAAACTTAAAAAAGATTAATAGGTTAAATTTTCAGTAAATTTGCCCCCTTCATTTGAATAATAATAATAAAAAAGATTGCAAAACTCGTGAATTACAACGAAAACCAACCATAAATCAAGCTAAGATTTATGCACAAAATTCACCATCAAACAAATCTCTCAAAATTTATAAAATTTAATAAAAAAATAATCTTCCACATTGTTTTTTTTATAGAAATTCCATCAATTTTATACTCTGATACATATTTTACCATTCATTATATCCTAAAATATGTTTTTTTTAACGATTTTTCAAATACAACTTTTTTTATTTATTTTAATATAAGTTTATTTGAAGTTTTAAGCTTAACATAAATTTAAATGGTAATAATTTAATTTAATAAAATTGAAAGTTTAAAGTTAAAATGGATAGTTAAAAATATTTTTTTTCCAAATTTGTTTTAACCTACACGATATATTTTTTGTCCATTACTTTGTTAATTAACCTCGTTTTCTGACCTGCCTTTCCGCGCGCAGGGTTGCGAAGGTAGCAGAGGAAGTCGACGATCCAGTCAGAATGAGTTCCACAAGCGCTCTTCGAGAGCTACAGCGCGAGCTCGAGGCGAAAGCCAACGATCTGAGCAAGCTACAAAAAGGCAAGCCTCTAATTGATTTTCGTCCCCTCTGTGTTCTCCCAATTGGCACGATTTATTGGAACTTCAATATTTCAATTCAAATACTCGTTCAACTATTCTATCTGGTTTCAATACAATCAATTTACTTCCGAAAACGGCCTAACATGGTGCTGGATGTCTCAGATATTGCGAAAAACCACCAAGTGAGGAAGAAATACACTATTCAGCTGGGTGAGAACGAGCTCGTCCTTAAGGTTTTGCTTGCCACCCCTTTCACTTGTATTTCTCGTAGATTCAACTGTATGTTTGTTCATAGTTCAGTAGTGAGGAGGCGAAGGATGTAAGACATTTGGCGACTTGTGTTTTTCTGTCTGGTCAGAAGTCTTGCAAAGAACAGAATGGATTCTGGCTTTTTTTTTTTTTTTTTCGTTTCAATTTTGATGTTCCCTTGTTATATATAACTAATTATTATATTGAAGTAAAATGAAGAGACTATAGGGGGTGGGGAACAAAAGGAAGGCCCTGGCCTGAGAAGAAGGTCTGCTTGACCTCAACCTCAACTTCAACCTCGTCGGCCACCATAACTTTCACCGACGAGGACGCAGCTGAGTGCCTCGCAAGAGGCACCTGTGAGGGGATATTTATCACTCGGCTTGGAATGCAGTTCGGATTATGAAATTTCTCGTAATTGATATAATTTGGTGTACAATGATTCAAAACATTCTCATCACTGGATTTCTTTTACCAGATAAAATCTTTACTACTAGTTGTGAACATGTTTTTTATTGCTTTTCTTGTTTGGTTGCATCACAGGAATTGGATCTACTGCAAGATGATGCAAATGTGTATAAACTAATTGGTCCAGTACTCGTGAAGCAGGATCTGGCAGAAGCAAATGCAAACGTGCGCAAGAGAATTGATTATATCTCTGCAGAATTGTATGTTTTTTTTCATTTGTTTTTCTTTTTCTGTTAGATTTTGTAATTCATGGATAGTAGTGATCCTAATACCATAGCACTAATTATTTGAAACCCTTTGTCGAACTAATTACTCAATGAGATTTTTGTAACTTTATAATTATTCTGCCATTTATGTATCTCTTATGCCTCTCAGTTATCTTTTGTTTTCAATGACGTGGTTTTTACTTTCTGAATGGCTCTAGCTTAGCCATCGCCGATGGTATTGTGGATTTTATGTGTTGAAACCGTGTTGGATGTTTTTGGAAACAAGACGGAGGAGAAAAGAAAGGCATCATCCGCAAGATGCAGCTCATTGATATGGATTTTGTCATTGCCAATCAACAACCCCTTAAAGAGTATCAAGTTTCATGCCCTTATCAAGCATACTACTTTAGCTATGATTACGAAAAGAAAGAGAGCAAGAAGAACACCTTGTTTACGACATTTGGAGGCTTGGTAAGACAATTTTATTTTTGAGGAAGATGGAAAACGAAGTGTGGAAGATGCAAGCATGTCTCCAAAGTCTTTATTTGCAAGAACCTTGAGAAAATCATGATCTACCATGTAGCAAGCTTTTTCCAAGTCAATCTTCATAATCCGCCCCCTTTTCTTCTTCACTTTATAGTTATCCACTATTTTGTTGGCAAGTAAATGGAATCAATTATTTGATGATTGGACATGAATGCTGGATGAAAAGCTCTCTCCTTCTTTGGAATAACATTCAAAGAAGTCTCTCCAGTATGAGCATAGCTCAACGGTTTAAACATTTTTACTTTCTTTAAATGATCCTAGGTTCGAATTTCCACCCTTACATGTGATGTAATATTCTAAGAAAAAAAACTCAAAGAAGTCTCATTGATGCAAGAGACCGGAGCTTTTTTCTTAAAGAAATCATGAAATACCTTAAGTGGATTCTCTTTGATGAATATTCCAACACTTATTTAAGAATTTAGGAGAGCCTATCGAGGCTTGGAGTTTTGCAAGTTCGAAGGTTATCCTAGCTACTTTAATCTCTTACATGGATACAAGCTTACCAAATGTTGACTATCTTCCAAGAGATATATCTCCAACTTGTTAAGAGAACGGAATAGGGAATCTCGTTTAGAGTAGAGGGCTTTGAAGAAATTGGAAACTTTAGCTCCCATATCCAGAATATTGACTTGATTTTGGTATCCCTAACTCAAAATTTCAAAATCAGACTTCTCCTCCTAGTATTGACATCTTTATGAGGAAAAGCAAGATATTTTTTCTCCTTGGGCTAGTCACTTAGACTTACATTTTTGCCTCCGCAATTGCTTTTCTATTTCCACCATTTTTGCAGGTTGAGGTTTAAAAAATTTTCATAAGATGTTTCTCTTTGTTTAGGAGGCCTAAGCACTTCTCTCTCAATCTTCAACACCCCCAAAGGCCAAGAATCTAACAATTTCAAAATGCCACACTGTGAAAGGCCCTCTTCAAATTGGGGGGGGGGGGGGTGGGGGGTTCTTCAAGAGCTGTCAAAAATCTTGTACCAGTTATCATGGGAACACGTGATCATTAAAGCAGAATTGTGGACTATTTTGCTAGAAGCCATTGCCTACGATAGAAACATTTCTCTATTGCCTATATCGTTTTCTTTCTGAATAGAGAGGCCAGAATTGGTTGGAGATAGAATTTCTACAAAGGAAAGGTTGTTAGGAGGGAAGGGTCATCAAGGTTTTGACAATGCAGGTTTATGGAGGAAAGTCTCAAAAGTTTTGGTTCCTTTTATTGCCTTTCACTTTCCATGATTCGTGCAAAACATCCTCTTTTGTTAGTGATCTTTTGACAAAGTCAATTACAAACACCTTGTGCTATACAGCACATTTAATTGTTAAGTGAGAAATTGGAGCAATAAGGAGAGGCAAAAAAAGTAGCAAAACGAGAAAATAGGTGGATGAACAAGGTGCTAATGAGAGAGGAAGAGGGAGAGATAGCCATTCTATAGACATGTCACAATTCTTCATTTCATTTTTTTCCTTTAATCATCAACTATGAGAACTGTAATTTGGTAGACCATTTTGGCTGAATATCATACTTGTATTTGTGAAGCTTAAAGTGGTAATCCCCATATGAATGGTAGATAATAAGTGCGCTTCTTCCCCAAATTAAAATCCATGGATTTTTATTACCTACGGACAAAGGCCAAGGTCCAAAGTTGAGCTCAATGTGGATAGAACATGTCTCTCACCTGAGGAAAAAAAGGAGCTGCCTAAGTGAAAGATATGTTCTATCCACCTTGAGCTCAGCTTTGCGCCTTTTGTCTAACTGCAGGTAATAAGAATTCCTATTGGGAGGACGTAGGTAGTAAGAATTGTTGTATAGAACATTGCTCCAAAGAAGACCTGCCAGGGCAAAAAAAGCCTTCCAAAAAAAGAGGTGGGCAGGCCAATGGAGAGAGAGCTGAACAAAAGGAAGAGCATAAATGAAAAGATGGAAATAGATTGAACAAGAGAGCAGTTGAGACCATCAGTAAGACATGGAAAGAGAAATTTAATAAGGGAGAGACACAGTTTTCTTTTGATTTAGTTTAAGGGTGCTAATTTTCCAAATCTATATCCTTGCATTTTATTCTTTATCCTCCGCAGCATTCTTCTTCCATATACCTTATAATTTAAATATCGTTTAGTCACCATTTTATGCATTTTGATTAAATTATATTTGTACAATTCAGGAAACGTCTTGATTCAGTCCTTCAAGATTTGGAAGAGAAGCAAAATAGCAACAGAGATGCGGTTTGTACTTTACTTACTTCTATAGATCTTAAAGCTAACCATTTTGCTGATATTTGCAGAACCTCAAGGAAAGCGATAAAACAATTTTTTTGTGCCTGATTCTTGTTTGTTTGTTGGAGAATCCATATATGATTTTTTGTTTTCAGAAATGATGATACACAAGGCTTAACTAAATTGTGTCTAGTGAAAAAAATTATATAACAAAGAAAATGAAATTTGAATTTGATTAAAAAACCATAGGAAAATTTAGAAAATGACTAAAATGTTCCTCATCCCTTTTCTCCTTGATGTGAAACTAAGTTGGAGATGCATGGCCTTCTCTTGCCTGCTACCTTAAATCTAGGTTGAACTCATGGTAAAAATAATTGAAGTTGGACTAAATAGTGGTTTTTGGAACCTTTTTCGCCATGTTTAAGTTGTAGTCGTGGTTCAAAACATTAATGGAAGCCCTCTATCAAATTAATTGAAGCAATTGAAGACCGGAAGGGAAAAAAACTCCCAAATTTTGCACTTTTTTCTTTAGTTCCAGTGATAGTTGAAGTATTTGTTTCCTTCCATTTGTTTACCATCTTTACAAATTCTTTGATTGGTAATTTTACCCAGATTCCCGACAGAACAGAGTTCATACATTTTATCTTTCTTTAATGAAATTTTTTTTAGTTCCAACATAAATGATTTTATAGTTTCTTCCTCTTTTAGATATTTTTATTCTTTTTATCTTCTATATTTCTTTCCGTCTACAAGTGAGGTAAATAATTTACTTTTCAATTATGAATTCCAAATATTTTTTAATTATTGTCATCATGACACATTAGCTTTCATTGAAAATTAAAGAATACAAGGGCCTACAAGAAAGACCAGCCCAAAACAAGGAACTCCAAAACTAAGGGGAACTAATCTAATGGCGTTTTAAACGTTCTGAAGTTCATTTTCATGTCTTTAAATTTATGTATAGAAATTTGAACTTCTTACATTATAAAAATTTTATGTGAAAGCTTGTTGAGATTGAAGTTAAAGGCAATACAAGCAGAGCCCAATATGTCGGGTCTATTTAATTTTGGATCAAGTGGAAAAATGCTATCTACTTGAATACTGGAAAAAAAGGAGTCTTACTGGCTTGGAATGTTTTCATGCTGATGAATTTGTGAGTGAAATGCTTAACTTTAAAAGTAGGTTGACTGGGAATAATATGATAATGGCTTCAATTGCCACAATCGTCCCAATAGACAAAAACTTGTTTCATATTTCAGTACAATTTTTCATTGGATTAGTATAAATCTTTTCTGCTTCGGATGAAGTAGTTAAATACTTTGCAAATCAATTGCTTATTGTTGGTTTGCTGTCTTGCAGATATTGAAGGTACAGCAGAGGATTCAATCTCTGCAAACTGGAAAAGCTAAAGCGTGACATGTTTTATTGTTGTTTTTCTGCTGTACGTCCTAAACTTTTATTTATTTTTTGCAATCTCTCTTGTACCAGCTAAAAATGCACTGCTCACCCAAAAGCTTGACAATATTTAATTATTCGATTTTGATAATAGATATGTGCATTGCATTGGTTGAACTTATTTTTATTGCAAAGTATTTGACGAGAATTTGGCATCTCCAAAAAAATATTTAGCACTTGTACTTTGACAAGAACTAGGCATCTCGAAGAAAGAAGAATTGATGATAAATTGCATTTGAATTTCAATGGTATAACTTATAAGTATATAGGGGGACGGGGGTTCATCCATCCTAAGGTGGTGTCTGCCATTATTTTCTTCACAGCTAAATGGTGGTTCCGTACACCTCTTTGTTGCCCATCTTTTAGTCTGCCTATTGTTGCTCTAGGTAGTTATCCCATTTTAGTCTGACTAAAACCTTTTCAGTTCAGATTCTTGTTACCCTAAAAAAATAACATGAGTATTCAGGCTAATTCACATACATCTCTTAGGATATTTAACTTCCAAGATAGGCCACCACTGTGAACCCGTTTTGAGTTCAAATTTTGCCCTGTGAGAGAAAGCAACAATTGTTGTCAAATTGGATAAACTCATTATGTTGGGACAAGTTTTGATTTTTATGGTTCTGGATCAGGTGCTAGCCATACACAGATTGGTGGGTCATAAAGTTTTTTAAAACGAGGTTCTGCTCATTTAGAGTCATCTGAAATCAAAATGCAGAAATCTTTCGTTATAGATTGAGGGTATAATTTTACTGGGAATCACTCACCTATTTATCGCAGTTCCTAGACTTGACTTCTTTGCTCACTTCTTTACTCACTGAAGTTTATATATATATATAAAAGAAACCAAATTTTCATTGAAAAAATGGAAGAATACAAAGGGTGAGGTTAAACACCTCTTTGTGGGCGGCCGTGTCACCTTTTTTTGTAATTATTAGTTCGGTATTATCTTGTTGGATTGATTCCCCTTTCTTAGTTTTAGGATTCCTCTTTAGGGCTTTTTTTTTTGCTCACTGAAGTTTTAAAATGTATTATATCTATCTCTTAATTTTTAAAATATTAAAGCAGCTACCAACAACCACCACATGCACCTTCACTCTCAGGAAGCTAGGGGTAAACATTCTGTTGAAAGGTCCTTCGATTGAAGAGGTGCCATCTAGGGAAGTTTCTTCTTTTGAGAGAGAAAGGACCATGCGGAGGGCATTGCCGTGGTGATGCTTAGATCAGATAGCAATGCAGTTGAGGTGACCATGGTGGAAGAGAGTAGAGTGGCCTCAATAACTTTTTATGGAAAATTTCTCACATTACTTTTTGAAACTAATAATTCTCCTTTTGAATGGCCTTCATTTTATTTCTTCATATGGATTTTAAGCTGTGACAAAATTAAAATATGATGTGGTAATTGACATAGAACCCATTTGGCAACCAAGCAAGGATGTCCAGTTATTGTAAATCATGGTGCAAGTGACCAAATCATTCTGTTGCCTTTGTGCATGTGCTAATGCAAATCCCAAACCGAACTTCTTACTGCAGACCATTGTTTTTGTATGGTTGGTTTTAGTAGCTTGTTAGCTTGATTTTCAACATAGACCACATTCGCAAGAAGTTTCTACCCACAAACTAGTTTTTGTCTGATTCATGTCATTTAGGAAATGGAAGATGTGATGCTTGTCCAATGTCCCATCTTTACTGAACAACCCTGGAAGAGACAATGTCTCCAAAAATGGTTTGCAGCATCACATGGAGAAACCATTATGCGGATACATGGATTGTTATTTTTGTGTTTTTGTACTTTGTTTATTTGGATGCCCTAGACTACATGTAGTAAACTCGTCCTAAATTTACAGTTTCAAATCATTCCATAAACAATTAACTAAATGACTGATAACTGTTTTTTACTTTAACAATGTGGAGGGTGGGAATTCTAACAGTTGCCTTGTTGGACAAATGTATAATGTCTAAACTAGTTGACCGATCTTTAGGTTAGTAGATGATAATACTTTTTCAACTGTTTATAACTCGAAACAGTTGGATAGTACCATTATAGATAGGATCTTACTTCTTTTCAATAAATGGACAATGGTAGTATATTATATCATCTCTCTAGGCTTCCTTCTCTCGCATGGAGACCTTAACCCCAGTTTTGTGGTTTGTAGTCAAACGCTCTGGTCCACTCCATTTCTACTGAATTTGTTCTTGAAGGTGCCTTAAAAAAAGGAATACTTTTGCTCCCCAAAGTTAAGGATGTGGAATGAGTGAAAAGTGGGTGAAAGTGACTGAGGTTTTGAATAAGAATCAGAGGTATCAAGTCTTTTACCGTCGTTATGTTGAGTTATTTCTCAATAGGATCCCCCCTACAATGTTAGATTTTAACTGAGCCTAGAATGTATTGTAGTCCTCAAGAACAATCACATGAAGACGTCTAAGTTAGCTCCAAAATTCTCTCTGTCACAAAGTAAATGGGCTGCTAACTTTTTAACCATTCAGACACACTGCAAATTAGATATCAATAGGTAAGCACGCGTAAGGTACTTGGTATCTGATTTTGTGGTCTGCAGATCTGATCATTATATCAACCACAACGGCACTAAGGCAGAATTGGCTTGCCCACAAAGCCCTACCAACCCCACGAGCAAGAGGATAAAATCCCTTCTGTACTAAAGAAAAAAGGAAAAAAAAGAGGATAAAACCCCTTTTGGTTTTTGGGTTTTTTCTTTTTTCTTTTTCATTCTCAATAGTGAAAGGAAAACTTTTCAACTTTTTCTGGTTGTTGTTTTGTGAATTGTACAGATAAATTCTAACAATCTTCTCTCTATCTCTAGAACTCTAGAAATGAATGGAACAAGCTATGAAATGTTAGGGCCTTAGCTTTCTTATCCTTTGAATTTAGTTTACTCTGTGTTTAGCTTTCATAGGCACGAGTGGGGTAAGAGCATTTATTTTTTTAAGGTTCAACAATGTGGAGTTGGAAGATGGAATTATCTATCTTTGTGATGGTAGTAGATGCTTAATCTACTGAACGATTTTCAGATTGGCAAGTGGGGTAAGAGTTCAAATTTTGAACGAAAATCTTATATTGATTGTATTTTATCGGGTAGATTGAACTATTATTTGTAGGTCAGTGACTTTGATGTACATGAGTTTAATCCTTTAGAACTAAAATAAAGAAAAAAGAGTTTAATCCTTCTATTTGTTTGGCTTAATTTAATTCCTTTCTCTGGTTTTAACCTTTTTTTTAACCTCTTAAAGCTTCGATTTCACCCTTCAAACTTTACATTGAACTTTAAATTTGTCCCTTTATCATAAAAACTTCATATCAGCATTATTTATTATCTATATATTATTTCCATGAATGCACCTTTACTGTATGGATCGAGTAAAAAGTTACATGAAAAGTTAAAGATTAAAATCCAAAATAACATATGAATGAGAATTTGAAGATCAAAATCAAAGTTTTAGAAATTCACAAAATAAAAAAAGGAAATTAGAGAAAATTGCTAGTATCAAAGCCATACGTAAATCTTTTTTTAATTTCTGGTATATTGTAGCTTCTGTATTCTAAATTTCTATTATATTTAATGTGTGGTTCATGCATTAAAATTTGTAAGAAAAAAATGAACGATGAAGTAAATAATACAATGAACCATAATAATGTATATTTCATTCATGATACAAAACAAGAAAAAAGTACGAATCATAACCCAATAATCTCTCTCCCAAAAGCTTAATAATATTTCCTAAAAAAAAATATATATATTTTTTTAAAAGCTTGACGATATGATATCTGAATAAAATGATGATATCCTTTGAAATTTTGATGCAATAATCCATGCTTGTCGTATTCGTATATCAATATCCCACTTTTTTTTTTTTTTTTTGAGACGTACCATTATTCCATTGTCTCTCTACAACTAGATAAGGTCTTGTTTAGAAGACTGGGTTAAAATTAGTTTTGTTGTTATTATTATTATTTTATTTTTAAAATTAGTCCTTGTTTGTTCGAAAAATAATATGAAAACATATTTATTTGAAAAGAAGATCAAGAGAAAATAATTTTTAAAGAATAATCATCCAAATATATGTTTGGTTGAGTCTTTGCTCTAAACACTAAGGTCCGTTTTGTTGGATCGGTATGACAACCCTAGAGGGGGGGTGAATAGGGTTAATTAAAAATTATAAAAACTTTTTAAAACAATGGACCCAATTTAATAAA
>JAOANK020000018.1:2463730-2480476 GCA_026257165.2 Telfairia occidentalis | reverse complement strand
AAACCGACCGCCCGACCTTATTTCGGTCGGTTTCGGTGGTTCGGATCGGTTTTTCGGTCTGTTTTGTTCACCCCTACACACAAGGGCTCTCTCATCTCAGTCAAATCGAGCATAGCTCCATTGATTAAGATATATTTTTTCAATCAAGAGTTCGTAAGTTTGAATATGCACCCAACACATGTAATTGAATTAAAAAAAAAAAAAAAAACTCTCTCGTCTTAGGTCAGTAACATTGGGTCAAAATTCACATGCGATCTGAGGAATTTCATCACTTCGTTTCTAAAAGGCGTTGAATACCCACCCTAGTGTTGAATATCCGACAAGACCCAGGATCTTTTTTTGGCCACAAAAATAATCCCCAAATTTACATTTTTCACCTTTCCCAAATGGGTACAAAAATTTCCCAACCCTTCTTTTTACTAGCAAAATGACCATGGATTTCCCCATCTTTCCCAATCGTTGTTTTATTTTCGTAATCACTTTTCATTGATGTTAGAACATAGGAAACTTTTTGTAGTAACAGATCTCCCCTGAGACTTCTTCAAAACCGTTGCTTTCACGCGCTCTCTCATTCATTCTCTTTTTTATAGATTAGAGAAGGTAGAAGAACAGAGAGACAGAGTGAGGAAATGACTTTTGAACTAACTGAATACTCTTGTTTTCCACGGGTCTTGTTAGGTGTACATGTGGGTCTTGCTCTCGTTGATGCCATGATTGCAGTTCTTGCATTTTATCAGGTTTGCTCTGTTTCTATCAAGCATTTGGAAGCTTAATTTCCCCCTTTTCTATCTATTCTCCATTTTAGAGATTATAGAATGTGGGAAACGAATATGGGTCTGCAGTGCTGCGTTTGTAATTTGAAGTTGGGAATGGAATTGCTATTCCCTCATGTCTAAATTGTTCCATAGTTTGAGCTAGCATTTTCTGATTGTTTGAAGATTGTGGAATCGGGGTTCGATGACCGGATGGTTGTTGGGTTTACTGTTTGATTTTCTTTAGATAATATAACTAAAATGGAGTTTCAAATTGGTCAATGAACTTCCATTCACTAAGATTTGTACTTTACCCTCTTGCTTACCGTTGTTTTAAGTAGCCTGCTGGTGTATTTTATTACGTTTTTCTTTTTCATATTTTTTTTAAAAATCAGAAACCATTTTGATTGTTACTTTCTTTAATTAGTTTGAATAGTGAACAGTTATTTGGTTAGTTGGCTCATGGCAGCTTCCGTTGAATAGGTGACTTTGCTTCTGTAAATACCACTTATTTGATATTCAATAACATTGCTGTTAGCAGTCTTGGGGAATTTGAATCATCGGTGGTCTCACAAGTTCACTATCAACACACTACTTTTTCCTGCGACGTTCATTTTCTTCTTCTTTTTCCAATTTCTGTTTGCAATACGAATCCTTCTTATATAAGAAAAATATTGACTGTTTATTATCCTCTTCTGTTCCAGTTAGCAAGGATTCAATCAAGAAGTTCACATGGTTGGACTCGTCAAAAAGTAAGTCTTGCATGACATTTCTCTATAGATGGGATATGAAATCATTTATATAGATGCTCCCTCTTTTATCGCTTGGTTCAGTCACATTTACCGACTTTACTGGCAGTTTAGGCATTGGGGATCCATAAATCGTATTGTAAAACATATATAGTTGGGGATCCATACATAGTTGCTGATTATCTTTCGACGTATATGAGCTAAATCGTATTGCTTGGGAGAGATTTCGTCATTGTCATAATATTATGACTAAAACACCCTAAATTGAAAAACACACCTGTATATTCCATCAAATTGTAATATATAGGATCAATTCAGATCCTTAGATGATATTTTTGCCTTTTGTGTTTGAAAATTGCTTGTTGGGAAACCTCGCTTGTTCCCCTCTAAAGTCTTGGGTCCAAACTCGATAATCTAAAATCCTTGTTGTCTCCTGAAGTTGGCCTTAGGGTGGACAAAACCTCATTGGGGATCCATAACCTTGGTTACCAAAATGAATTGTTTGTTGGACCTCCAGCATTTGACTTATGTGACAAGAAAACACACTGAAGCAAGTAGGTTGAGTGTAGGGGTATTTCTATCTTTGTCTACATGGTATTAATGATTTGGTTAGTTTGGCAGACTGGCTTATGTTGGAGATCTGTATAAAGTGGATAGTGAATTAGGGATGAGAGATGCAGGACTGTTGAACTACCTGCTTCACTTGTGTTTAACCGGATTTCTTCTAGTTCCTACTATTTGAACATACCAAAATTCTCCCTCCAATTACCAAACTGAGTCTTAAGGCTATCATTGATTTTGCTTCGCCTGGTTGTTTATCATGGTGGGCGTGCTAGGATCAAAGAGGAATATGACAAGTTCTCTTCTCTAAGGATCATAGGATAATAATCATAATGGATGCTAACACAACAAACATTCTCCAAGACATTGTTTTATGATGCGTGCGGTTGTGACTTGTGTTTTTTAACATCAGATAAAATGACGTATACCTAATTGATATTGAAGTATAGATTGACCAGTTTGTATGTTGATTTTTGTCTCATGCTACTGGCAAACTGCAGGTGTTTCATCTACTGATTGGTTCTTCTAATTTGGGTAAGGCATTGTCATTTTCATGAGCATATTCAATCTTCTATCTCCCTTTTGCCTCAACATTTTATTTTTGAGAACTAGATTATATATTTTTATATATTTATTTACTTGACTCAAACATGGTTCCTCAAATTGGTTTCTTTCTTGGCAGGTTATTTAGCTTATTTTGTCTTAGCTCTTTTTGCTGCTTGCAATGGATGGCCATGTTGGTCAGGTTCTTGTGGTTTCATTTTTATGGGTAAATCTCTCTGTGTCAAAAGTTCTATTTCTCTTGATATTAGGACTTCAACAAAATTATTTAAATATGAAACTTTTTGTTTGCAGCCTTCCCCAAAATTTTGCTTTTGGCTTTGTTTCTTCTTCTTTTGTCATTCTGGTAAGTGGTACTTTCCTTTCATCATAAGCATTCTGAAATTTTCATGAGTTAATTTTTTATACATTGTAGAAACGTTCTCTGCTTTCAATTCTCTCTTTTGCATGGAGTCACATTAATCTTAGTTGTAGCAATTTGGATGTAGCTCTTTTGATAAGAAATCCTCAAGTAATCCATCATCATATGATATTCTTACGTTTTTCTTAAAAATTCTTCTATTCCTTTTAACCCTCATGGCTTAAAGAATAACTTTTGCCGCATTTATCCAAAGCAGTTTTGTCCTCTCTCTGAATGGATGCTCACACAAAACTTGAGTAATATTGTTTCTCCAATCTTTGTGGAAACACCTGGGCAGATAAAAAATCTGCAGCAGCTTGCACCGACATTCATGACTGAAAAGGCAAAATCAAAACAAATGTCCTGGATCCTCTATACTGCTCTTACACATTATGTGTGAGCAAGTTGATATTTACATAAATGTCAAGATTTTAATTTTATGGAGATATTGATAAAAGTATGGACAACATACTGATATTAATGGATATTCTTGAAAAGATCGTGAAATCGATATCAAGAAATATTCTTCAACAATGTTTTAGTGAGATGGGGGAAGAACTTTCTTTATTCTCTTTGCCAAAATTCCATCAATAATGAGATGAGTTGGATGTACCTCTTTTGATTTTTAATTTTTATTCCATTTCGTTATTCTCTTGTTTGAATGTTTCCATGAAAATTTTCTATAGGGTTGATCTCTGTCATCAGCCAGATGATGAAGATGATGAGGATGAAGAGAGAAGTTTCGAGGAAGGCTTGTTGGAGAAGATCTCTAGTAAACCAAGTTCATCGAATACAGATTGGAGCAAGAGGTGGTGGCTTCCAGTACGGCTGCCTCACATTGGAAGCCGCCAACATTTAGTGATACTGGTAGATGACATGATGTTCTATACACCTTCTTACTCTTATTTTGTTTAAATCATAATGCTTCCTCCTCTCTTGTCTGCTTAAACGGATGCTGATTGCTTATAAAGAAATTCATGTTCTCAAATGATAAATCCGATCCTTGGCTGTTTATTTACAGGTGGTTGCTATTATCTTTGTTTTATCATTGGCACTTGCTGTGATACTCTGGATTGAGATGGGAAGCAAATCCATTGATTCTTTGGTAGTTGTTCAGGTATGGTGAATCTTTGCATTCAACATACCCTTTTCCAGTAGAATGCACAACATTAGCGAATGCTTTGGATAATCTCGGTTTGTTGTTGCATCAAATCTAGCAGCCATCTAAATATCTTTATGAGAAAAAAAACGTGTCGTGTGGTGTTCCAGCTTAATATTAGCTTTCTGTTTCCTCTTCTTGACTATCTTATTCATATGCAGTGAAATAATGTGGCAATCACCTTACTATTGTGCAGGTAGTATATGAAGATCTTTTTGCTGTAGTGATTCTCTTATTAGGAGGTGCTTTGGCTTGCTATGGTTCGCAACTATGCTTTGTACTGGTGATCGGTTACTTTTAGTGTCTTTGCTCAAAATTCTCAATTTTAGTTTGATCGAAATCCTCTGTCCTCCAGCTCTATTGCCTGTTATTGCATCAGAACCATGGATTTCCTCCCACAATCCTGCTGTCTGATAGTTCTCTCTCTCTCTCTCTTTAGAGTCACTTGCTTAATGAAAGTACTAAAAGGCCGTACGAAAACACAGGCCAACACAAATTGTAGTAGCCCCCAAAAGATAATTACAGCTTTCTAAGAGATTTTGATTGATTAAGTATATAAAAGATGACGCTTAAAGAACTCACGCACTTCCAACTTCCAAGCAGTAAATTTTTTATCTTTTATGGTTTATGTGAATTAATTGCTTTGTCATTAATACGACCTTATTTAAACAGGATCTGTTCTATAGGTTGTTCAACTGTGTCCTCGAGTTTTAAAATTGTGTTGTAATTATTAATATTGAAGGAGCACTTTCCCTTTTGCTTTTTGTTTTTTGACGTTCAGGACTGCTGTTGTTCTTGAAAATGAGAAAGGTTAGGTCTGAGAGGGCATCATCTGAAATATTGAAGGTAGCAGACTAATGATTTTTCCTTGTACCCATTACCTTTTCCTAAATTGTCAACCTTTCCATTTTTCATGCTTGATTTTCATGTTTTAGCAGTTTTATTTTCGGAGTATTTCTATACAGAACCTCTTAATTGTTCATTCTTTAGCGGATTGCAGTTCCAAGTGTTACATTTAATTTCTGCATTCATCCTATTGCTTCAACATTGCTCTCTTGCACTTCAGGTTGCAGGTTTGGCTGCCGTGTCGGTTGTATGTTTCACTTCGAGTGCACTGGTAGCTCTTTTAACCAATATACCGGTACGCACTTGATTTAACTAACGAACTCTTGTTTTCTTAAGAAAAAATGCAAAAGTAAAGAACAGGAAGTCGATGAAGTTTACTCATTATGGTTGCAGGTACTATATCAGTGGCAACGAAAATATCGTATTTATGGTGCATATACTTCTCTTTTGCTGATTACGTATTATTTTATAGGTATCGGCTTTTAAAGTTAGTATATTGTGCTCGTTACATGAGTTTTTGGATCTAAGTTGTAGTTAGCCAGTAGCCTCTCAAATTTTCCCTTTTTGATTGAACCATTTGTTTTGGGGAATTGCTCAGGTCACCTACCTACTTTAATACCTGCCTCAGCTTCATTTGCTTTGCTCTCTTCAAACATCTTAGATTGCAAACATAACCCTACATCCTTGCAACCAGACTCCACCTTTTTACGGTTGGCTCTCATCGACCAGGAGCTTGTTTTATTCATCGGATTAGAGGCCCTCCGCCTCCCGATCAAGACGATAATTCTTCCCTCCCTTGGCCAACTTGGGCAAGCCTCCAGCCTTCACACTGTGGAAGGGGATGGGGGAACCCACTTTTCGGGTTTACAAAATTTTCTTCGAATTTTGATATGAAGCAGAATGTTATGCCAGGATCATCAATACCTTCAGCATTCGTTCTCTGGATCATGAGAGAATTGCCACCATGGATAGCAGCTAGTGCCCAAGAACGAGCAAGGACAGTAACCTTCGTTCGTGACGGTTCTGCAGCCGTACATCATCCTCAACAATGGACTTTGACAACAAATTCTCCGGTTTGTACTTCCTTCAATGAAACATGGTAGAATTCATTAGTTCCTCTTTTTTAATCCTTATGTGGTTTTTCCTGCTGAGCTCCTTTTAGATCATGACATTGACATGTATATATAAGAGAGCTCATACTTTCATCCCTTCATTTTCGTTCTTTGGAATGCACGAGCAAAAGGGTCCAAGAACGTCATCGTTGCCTTTCGATTGTAGGTATCATCAAGGGCTAGCCCCATTTAAATGCTTTTGGGATGCAAGTTTGCTCTCTGCCAAATTTCGGAAGCGTGCGAGAATCGCTGATTGATTGTAATGTAGATATGATTGAAACTGTTGTGAAATGTGCTTGATGAGCGGTATCGAAAAATCCGTAAGGTTGTGCTGCTGCCATGCTATTCTGTGATGCTGTAAACATGTACATGTACTTATCTTGCATATTGCTTTAGTCAAATGTTAATAGAATGCTTGAGTGTCCCGAGCTAACCGCGGATTTTGCCGTTTCATTCTCGTTGAGATGTACATTTGCTATTTGGAGATTCATGGCGGCATCCTTTTTTATTCATTCTTGTCACACACAGTATAAAGAATGAACAGAAAATGATGCTTGCGGTGACTTCAAACAGTGACAGTCCTGATTAACAACAGATTTTTCTTCCAGGTTTCTCTGACATCGGTTAGAAATCTTCGCCATTTTCGTCAAGTTTTTCGACTCGAATCAGATCAAGAACTTGGCAAAAAGTACTTGATCAATATTTGAGAGAAAGAACTCTTGAAATGTTTCAATCACACCAGCATATCATTTTCACCAGTTCAAAGCTAGAGATTTATGCAGTAGTACTGGAAAACAACGAGATTGAGTGCATTGTGTTGCGATATCGTAGTCGATACGAACCATAGTTCTCGGAATCGGACCCTCCCTGCACCTTCAATATATCGAATGTGATGGCTTAGATGGTTGAAAGCTCCATCTTTGATGGTAAAAGTATTCGTTTGGTTGCTAAGAGGTAGAAGCTCTCTGAGTTCCCTCAATGTCGTGGCCACAATTTTTTATTTTCCTCGATTCTTTAGAGTTTAAGTTTATTATTTTAATTATGATTAATCTTTACATTATACGTAATCCTATTTTCAATCGTAAAAGGTAGCAAAGATAGTAATTCAGTATTGCATCCCGTTTTCAATAACTTAGAATAAATTTTTTGTCGTTGAAGCATGAAAGCTTTCCGGGAAAGAACCATTTTCACTATTAACTTTTAGACAAGTATTGCAATTTTCTTCTACCTCATAATGGCAATTTTTAAGTAACAAATGTTAGCTATATAATAATAACAATAATATTAGGTGAAAATTCAAAGTTACGAAACTTTAAAGAAGTACATATTTTTCAATCATTAAATTCAAGTTTTTTTTTTAGTTCAACAACATGGGAGTGGGGGAATTTGAACTCATAAGTCATTGAACTATGCTCGTTTTGGCAGTTAAAAGTTAGATTTAGGTTGACATTAATTACAAATATTTATGAAAAATAAAAGTATAAAATTTTGTAATGTAATTGAAAATTTTAAAGTTTATCAACAAAATATTTAAAATTTTAACCTAAATTTAGGTTTTAAAGGACTAAAATTAAAAATTAGGCGGAAAACAAAATCAATTTTACACTGAAGTTGATAAGTTATCATTTTTCAGCCTAAATTTTCAATTTCATTAAATGGATCCCTAAACTTAAACATTTATTGCAAATTTTACCATAGGTTCAATTTCCACTAAATTTATCTACTCATTTAACTTAAAGTAAAAGTAAAAAAAATCTTTCAAATCTCACTAATTTCAACAAAAAAAATCAAATCTCATACAAAATTAAGCTTTATTAATTTTGTACTAGACATATGTTTATATAATTTATTAAATATACATGAAATTTTTTTTATTGAAATTTTTTAAAATGAAAGTCTATCAAAGTAAAAATTAATATACTAAAAGAACATTTATCTAAATTTAAGATACAATTTGATAAAATCGAAAGTTTTAAAGCAAAAAAAATTATAACTTGTCAGTTAAAATTGATATTTTTTCTAAAAACTAATACCAACAAAAGAACCTCCCAACTCATACCATGCAACTCTTGAAAATTTCATCCATATGATCTCCTAAAGAATCAAAGGAAATTTCACTCTATAGCGTAAAAATAATACATACTTTTTAAAATGTCATAAAATTTCATTTTTTTTTTCGAATATAACATTTATGTTTAAGCTTGATTTTGATTTTGATTATGCAAAATTATATACCTTTTTCTTGTTATTATAAATACATATTTACTATTTACGTAAATACCTCAAGAATCGAAGTTGATTAACCGGCGGTCTTTTCAGACACGGCGACAGTGTTCAATCTTTTGGAGCTTGCACTTTGCTAGTTATTGCACTAATTTCCCAATCTTATGGAGAAGCTGAAATCGTTGGTGCCGGAAAAGTTGAAGCAGATGGTGGGTTCAAGCACCGCCGATGATCTTCCTTCGTCGTGTTCTTCCCTGCTACGCCTATTTCAGCACTCGGAACTCTTCTTCCAAGTAAGCTCGGTTTAAAACGGGTTCATATTCCGTTCCATTTCTTGGTAAAGTAGGTAAAATTAGCTTCTGGGCTACACTGACAATGTAACTTGTGGGGTATATGGGCAATTTTAAATGTTGGGTTTTGTCCTCTAACGTCTCAGGTCATCGGGGACTTGGCAATGGATCCTGAAAATGCTCTCTGTGGTAAGAAAAAGGACGCTGCGTTGGAGTTGAAGCGCCAGGGAAATCAATGCTTCTTAAAGGGGGATTATGCTAATGCGTTGGTTTATTATTCTCAGGTATCCAAGTTTCGTTCACTTTATAATTATTTTGAGTTGCGGCCACGCTGCCATGGAACACTTTTTCCAGTTATAAATTGTGGGTAGATTTCAGGATTGACTTACGACTTTATGTAAAGTTACAACAAAGGAAGGAAAACTGGTTTTTCGAGTGCCTATATGCAATCGTTTAATCAAATTCTGTATTTCAGGATTGATTTACATGACAACAGTACACATCACTAGTTTTCAACCTTTTTGACTAAGATTCCATGTTTCCCGCCTTTTCTTATCTCGTCCACAGGCACTGCAAGTTACTCCAATGAATGCTGTTGACATGGACAAGAATTTGGTTGCAACCTTATATGTGAATCGAGCATCAGTTTTGCATGTGAGTTCAATCTTTTCTCCGGCAGTTTCATATTTAATGTAAAATTATCATAAGGCTACTTTTTTTCATAAATAATGAATTGGTAATTTGGTAGTTGTTGTTTCCTATAGTTTTTTGGTTGATACTTGAACGCTCTCTATCTCACACGCACACATAGAGAGTCGCACTAATGCTCATAATAAGTTTGAACGTTAAATGAATGGAATGCATACTTTGCTAGATAATCTGTACTCTTTTAGTAAACTGTAAAAGGGTATTGGTCGCAACTGTGGGTGTAATTCAAATTGCCGTCTAAATCTAAGATGTAATGATTAAGATATTTTCTTTGGTTGGTATTGAACTTTTTGTTTAGTGGTTTGGTTAAATTTCATTTTCTAAGAAAATTTTCGAATCTTCAAATACCCAATTAGTTGTCTTGTTTGTATTGTACTTTCTAATGCCTTCATAATTTCTCATTTCAAGCCTTGTAGCTCATGAAGTATGTATGGTTGCTATCAATTTCTTCTTACTCTACTTTCCTTAATTTTCTATTCTGCGTATGAATTTCTCTTCTCTGTAGTTAGCTCAAGCTTCCTTTTCAAATACTTTGACTGAGTGGCGTAGGTTCCTCCATTGCCACTGATCCATCTGCTTTATTCTTCCTTTAGAAATTGGATCTGCAATTGGAGTGTGTACGAGATTGCAATAGAGCACTTCAAATTTCATCAACCTATTCAAAGGTGAAACTAATTTCATTTGATATACTTTCTTTGAATCGAATCAATAATAATGAAGAAACTCCCTGTAATTCAATTGTTGTTCAATTCTTTCCTTTTATCTTATTATTGCCATGTATTGAAATTTTTTTCCTGTAGGCATGGTACAGAAGAGGTAAAGCAAATGCTACTTTGGGAAATTTTGATGATGCTGTCCGTGACTTTCATATTGCTACGAATGTGGAGTTATCATTCAATGGAAAGAAGCAGATAGAAGATGAGATGAAGGTTATTCAAGATCAGCATAAGAGGTCAAATATAGTAATTGAACATAGCAAGAAAAAATTGGATAATTTCGGTATGTTCGATGATACTTACATCTTATGTTTAATTCCTTATCCTAACTTTATTGAATAATTTCCCAAGAATTTTTCTTTGCTCTGACCGATTGAGCTTAAATTTTTAGTGAAACAATGGTATTAGAGAACTATAGAAATTCTAGTCCTTTTTTCCCTTTTTTTTCCTCTTTTTTTTTTTTTTTTTGGATAAGAAACAATTTCATTGATGTGAATGAAATGTACAAGTATCCAAGATTGCAAAAAAGATCTCCAATTTGACAGGAGAGAGGAGAGGCTGTAGCTGTTGAAAGGGCCAAAACGTTTACACCAAAATAAAACATTGTAAAGAGTTAGCTACCAAATGTCGTCCATGGTCTTTTCTTTGTTGTTGAAGATACGAGCATTGCGTTTGATCCAAATATTCCAAATAAGGGCTCTATTGATGTTCAACTAAAGTGATTTTTTAGCGTTAGAGAAGGGGTGTTCAACTAAGATGAGGCTCAACCAGTCAGTAGCACATTCGATGGTGAAATTTTGGAGTCCTCAATTCTATTTATCTTCATGATATTAAAGCAGACTCCTAAACATTGAGAATTCTCATCGGTACCAAAAAACAGATGCTCCTTATGGAGGCAATCATCTCTTGGTATTCTGCCATCAAACTGAATAATTCTATAATAGCCAATAGGGTTTGGTTGGAGAATGTTCAAGTTTCTTCTCTTCCATATTCCTTTCAGGACTATTAATAATTGAAAGGAAGACACTCAGCTGAACTAGTGCCTCTCCTTAAAGGTTTCCAGGAAGATGCCAAGCTTTTGTTGCTGAATCGCTTTCTCTGGAAAATTTGGTGGTCTTTTTAGAAAGAATGGTTGTCAAGCTAGTCTTTCCTAATTGGGTGGAAGAAGCCTTTTTAACATGTCTTTATAGGGATCTTCAAGGCAGGCTATGGTGGTAAGGGCTTGGCATATTTGAGGAGAAGCTCTCCAAGGTCTTGCGTTTGAGCCTTCCAGGTGGAAAGTTTTATAAATGAAAACTCTTGATGTTTCCTGGAGCTAGTATTGGGGTGTGTGAAGTTTCCCTGTGGATTAGTGGGGTGGAGCCCTATACTACAAATATTAAAAGATTAAAAAGAAGACTGTGGAGATCACATAAGAAAGCAAGCTAGGGGAATTGTTTGGTAGCTTACTCTCTATAGTACTTGAAAACTATTTTTAAAAAAAATTGATTAGGTGATTTTGTCAATATAGAAGTTATCGTGCAGCTATGGAACAACTTCGGTTGTTTTTAAAGCTAGTAATTTTCAGGATGTTTGTGGAGAGCCCACATCATATGAAATTCAATTGTCTTTGTAGCTTCTCTTCGGAGATCTAGTTATAAGCAGTTTTGTAATTATTCTCCTTCCTGCATTCGATCAGAGTGTTTATTTCCAGGAGTTCTTTAGAGATTTTTGCATCTTTTATCTTTCTTAATGAAATATATGTTCCTTACTAAAAAAAAAAGTCATCTGGACAACTTCTATCGAAATAACCCAGTTTTGATAATCTGTCTTTTATGGATAGGTGCCCAAAAACAATTTGGTTCCTACTTCTTATGTGTGAGTAGAACATAGGACTCAGCTACTTGTTAAAAGTTAGCTTGATATGTGTAACAGATGAACCAATCCAAGTAAAATTACAAGTCACCACATCGAATAAGGGGAGAGGTATGGTTTCACCGACTGAGATACCTCCATCTTCCTTGGTCCATATTGAAGAACCTTATGCCGTGGTGAGTATATACTTCTCTTCTAAATTATGGGCCATCGCATTTTATTGACATCTTGGGTTTTCACCCTTTTCTTCGGAGTTTGATTAGTACTCTTAATCTTACACCTTCTTACAGGACTCTGAATATCTAGGAGTTTTTCCCTCAGCTCATTGGGTCTCTTAACGTGTACACACTATATTTTCATTAGGAAGTTATTCTGTAAAAAATAGTTTCTCAATATTGAAAGCTAACCCTTCTACTTATAGCAAATGGGGTGTGTGTTGGATTTTAATTAATCTCAATCAGGCCTCGGTGCTTCAATCTCAAATGTTAAAGGAAGATTTAAGGGCAATTTGTTTTCTTTAAAGTTCAACTTTTTTAACTTCTCTTAGAAGTTCGGTTGTTTCTCTCTGAACCTAATTAGTCGTAATGCTAGAACTAGGAGTTCTCACTGATTCAAAATTTTCAATTTTCTACCAAATTCAAAACCAAATCCAAATATTCAATTGTTTGGTGTTTTTATGTGGCCAAGTGAGATGCTATAATGGAGATAAAATCGAGTTTTGAACTGAACCAATTATACTGGTTCAGTTACTCTACCCAAACCCTGTGGTCTACATTCTTCTACCCTATTCCGTGGTAGCTAGGATAGATCTCTCTGTATTTTCATCTTTCTGTTCAGGAGCCTCTAAGGGCTGTGCAACCTCCCGAACTGGTTGACAACAGTCGTAGCCATTTTTTATTCTCCTTAATAGACATTTCTCAGTTCTCGTCTCATCCGACTAATGATTTCAGCCACTCTTGTACTGTTTGGCAAAGGCCACTTGGATTTCAATGACATTGCACTGAACATCTTTAATATTTTCCTGCTTAAAGTCATATTCATATAGTTATTCAGTTCACTTATTTTTATTAAACTAATCGAAAATATGAACCAATTACAATATTAAAAGGTATTAAAATTTAAAAATAATCAATCTGAAGCCATATTTTTCAGCTCTAAAGGTCATATAACATTTACTTTGATTTTGACTGGCAGATAATATTGAAGCATTGTAGAGAAACTCATTGCCATTACTGCTTGAATGAACTACCAGCAGATAGAGTACCTTGTCCATCATGCTCGATTCCTCTATACTGCTCACAACGTTGTCAAATCCAAGCAGGGGGGAAAATGTTTCAAAAAGTTCCTGGTAATCAAGATATTTTTGAAGATCTATCTGATGACCTCAGAAAGTATGTTCAAGAGATAACTTTCTGCAGTTTTGCCGACATAAAGACCGAAGATGTTCCTGAACATAAGCATGAATGTGATGGTGTACACTGGCCTGCAATATTGCCATCTGAAATAGTTTTGGCTGGGCGAATAATGGCAAAATTTGTAGCAAAGAGAGGTGGCTTTGCAGATGCTTCTAACCTAGTGGATACGTTGGTACTTCTGATAACTATATCCCCTATTAATTGTGTTTGATTTTTTTCCTTAAAAAAGATATCTAGTGAAAGCTTATTCCAACATTTTGCTGTAGAATCTTTCACACCATTTTCCGCAAATGCACACTGATAGCAAGCTGGAGTGTATCATATATTCCATTATATTATTAAGCTGTCTTCAGCAATTTTTCCCCTCTCAACTTTCAATTAATGGAAACACTACGTCGCAGGTTGGTTGATTCTCTTTTACTCCCTCATCTCTTCTAAATTGAATGCAAAAGACCCAATTTACTAGAATAATAATGTTCCATCAGTGTTTTTAATGTGGATCATGGTTGTGAGATGGATCATTTGCTCTAACATTGCAGATTGTCATACTTATATCCCAAATTAGGACAAACTCTATATCTATTGTCCGTATGAAATCCTTTGATGCACCCAGATCGCCAGATCAGTGTAGAAGATTCTCTAGCGCAATTCCTTTTACTTGCAATATGGAACAAGTAAGGTCATCTGTAATATGCCTTTTGTCTCTATTTCTCTATGGTTTCAGTTTTCCAGTTGATTTGAACAGTAAATCCTTTGTAGTTGGCACTTCTTCATTGATGTTTATATTCATATAGGTCAGAGTAGGTCAAGCTATTTATACAACTGGAAGCTTGTTTAACCATTCCTGCAAACCAAACATCCATGCATATTTCAATTCGCGTACACTCTTAATACGAACAACCGAGTTCATGACAGTCGGGTGTCCCCTCGAGTTGTCATATGGTCCACAGGTTTGCCTCTATCTCAAAACTTGGGTTCTTTTTTATTTCTTAATCAAGGTATTTGCTGCTGTGTTATTTTAACTTTTCATTCTAAAACGTATATATTGCTACTTTATTGCCTGATCAATTGACATTTGTAAGCAAGATGCTCTTCCTAACCTAATGTACTTCTCCTTGACAGGTTGGTCAGTTGGACTGTCAAGACCGTCTTAAGTTGCTAGGGGATGAGTACTCTTTTAAATGTCAGTGTAGTGGTTGCTCATTGGTGAATGTATCTGACCTTGTCCTCAACGCATTTTGCTGCATTGATCCAAATTGCCATGGTGTAGTCTTGGATAGATCCGTCTTCAACTGTGAAAACAAGAAAATGAAGGACTTTCTTTTGGTCGACAACCTAAGCAGGCTGGAGCCTTTCATGCAGGTATTCTAAAAATTTTTTATGCTTTTCTGAAACTGAAATGAAAAATTTTCATCAATAAAATTGAAAAGCTACGTAGCTTCAGCCAAACTAAATAAAGCAAAAATCTCTCACAAGAACCCTTCCATAAACCTTATTACAAGTCACTCCTCCTACTCCATTATAGAAGAAACAACAGGAAACCCAAAGAGAATAACTATAAATGGATAAAGTAGCTCTTCCCAATCCTTAGTCCTATCATTGACCACTCAAATATTCTTTAGCAGTCAATCAGTCATATATTTCACAATGGTTCTAGATAGATGAAGATTTTATGTTTTTACTAGTTGCCTGGACACTCATAGATATCAAAAAATAATTAAAAAAAAGTGTGAACGAGCGACTAAATGGTGATTACCTATCTGTAGAATGGCAGCTTCCTTCATACTGGTCATAGCCATTGTTTGAAATGTGGATCTTATCGCGACATAGAATCATCTCGTTTGACAGTGGACGAGGCTTGGATTTACTTTACAAGGTAATATCCCGATGCAAAGTCCATTAGCGTTAGTCATATATTTATTCTCTAATTGCTTATAACATGAGAATTCTTGCTTCTCTTCACTGGAGATCTGTTGTTCCAAATTATGTTCTCTACAAAACCTGTTCTAGTTCTAAAAAGCTGTTAAGTAAATAAATTCAACATGGGTTTGAATATCTGGCTGACTGATTTACACAGGTTGCAGCAGGAGATAAATTCAAACAGGGTGTCAAAAACTACACTCTCAGATGCTTTGAGATCTCTGTGCTCACTGAAATCTGCATTGCATGCATATAATAGGCGCATAGCAGAAGTGAGTTCTTCTCGTTTCCATATCGAACATTATGTGATAGCGATTCTTTTTATCCACTCGAATGTTATAGATATCTATGTCGAAACGATTGTAGCATTGACAGTGCTTGTTGCAGTCTTTACTGTGCCATGTTAGTTCCATTTAGTTGAACTCGAAACTTGTGGAACTACGAATGCTATTTGTAATCATATGTGATTTAATTCTTGTAGGCAGAAGACAATCTGTCGCAGGCCTTCTGTTTGCTTGGAAAACTACAGCTTGCAGCGGACCATTGTAAAGCATCGATTCAGGCATGCTTTCCCTTTGGAGTTATGTAATTACTCATCTGAAGTTATTTGATATAAAGTAAACTTGTTTGAATATCCTCCGTTTTTTTTACAAATTTCAAATGAATTTTGTTAGTTATCACGAGAAAACAAATGATTTGAAATCTTACGTGATTTTAAATATGTTTTCACGCCAAAAAAAAACATTATAACTAAAAGAATCGAATTTGGAAGGATTTAATAGAATTATAAAGTAAATTACGTATTTAATAAATTAAGATAAGAAATTTTAAATTATTTCTCAAATTTCACATCATAGAATTTAAAATCTTTTCTTAAACTCTCCTAACGCCAAACGAAGGTGTACTATATTATAGTGATGAATCGCTGCAAGGGTTACTTTTGGAACTGAATAGAAACTGAATTCACATGGGCGAAGGAATGAAACTAAATCAAACCGTACCTGCTTGATTTGTTTCTTTCAGAAAGACATTACGTTTGATTTTGTTTGGAGTGAAAGATATTTGAGGCTTCTTTTACCCCCTTTTTGCAGATACTGGAAATGTTATACGGGGAGACCCATATCTCCATTGGCAACGAACTCTTGAAGCTTTCTTCCATTCTGTTATCTATGGGAGACCATACTACTGCTGTGGACTGCATTAACCGATTGAGTGAAATTTTCAGGTGCTATTATGGATCTGATGCCAAGACAATGTTCCCATTTTTGAACTTTTTGGAGGAACAAACTCACAGATTTGTCACCACAGATCTTTGATCATTGGCAACGTTTCATGGAAGTCAAAATGTCTCAGGTTCTTGACTGTTAGAAGCTCAACTTTTTATAAAATGGTTTTTGGTTCCTGTCTTCTGTCGAAATGGTAGAGTTTTTTTTTTTTTTGTGTTCAATAATATGTGGGGGTGGGGGTTCGAACCCACGAC
>JAOANK020000018.1:2395092-2407810 GCA_026257165.2 Telfairia occidentalis | reverse complement strand
TTGACGACATAATTTCAAATATATGAATAAGTATGTTAATATGAATATGTATTTAAACCATATAAATTGAAGATGTACATCAAACAAAAAAATATTAGGTAATAAAATTATATACCAAGGACCAATATAATTATTTTTTATAAGCTCAGAGACTAAAATAGACATTTTGAAAGTTCATAGACTAAAATAAAACAAATTTAAAAGTTTAGGGACCAAAATGGATATTTTAAAAGTTCAAGGACCAAAATATAACAAATTTAAAAATTTAGGGACCAAATGAGATTTAAACCTATTTTATATTGCATATATGACTTAATATAAGAAAAAAAATGATTTAACTTTAAAATTTGAGAGAACATATTTTTGAAACAAAGAATAATTTGTTATCTTCATGTATAACAAATTAGTTCTAAGTAAATATACACATTAAAACTTTGTGAAAAGAATATTGCATCAAATATGTCGAGCATCATTTGATTAAACCTAACTTATAATTGGTATATTTACTAAGGTTCATCACAATCCATGATCATTTATTTTTAAAATTATTTTCCACTTATGATTTATAATACTATGAAAATGGAGGTAATAAAATATTAATAACTACGCAATCTATTATTATCAAAATTAAATGTTTGGTACTTAATAATAATGTTTAAAACATCTGATCAAATAATGCAATGCTTTAAAATGCACTATTGGCAGTGCTGCTCACTGGCGGATTTGACAACAAATAATAATATTTTTTAAAATTACTAAATCTTTAAAATTAAAAAAAAAAATTAATAGAATTGATAGATTTTTAAAAATGGAGTATACATTTAGTCTCTCTCAATTATCAATTTAAAATGTCTAAACTTATCTAAGATCACCTTATCATATAATCATTAAATTGATAGAGTCTTTAGGTGTATTTGGTATGACTTTTAAACTGTTTATGGATAGAAAAAAAATGTTTTTTTTTCAGTATTAATAGTGTTTGGTTAAAATTTTGAATAATACTTTTCATTAATTAAAAATATTTTTAGAATTTTTAATAATAAAAAATAATTTGACAATGTGTTAAAACATATAAAATACATTTAAAACTTTTTAAAATTAAGTATTTAATTATTTTTCTTCCAAAAATGCTTATATAATAAACGTTTTATTTTACAACATTTAAAAAAAAGTTATGTCAAACATGCACTTCATCTTTCTTCATAAACACACACAATTTTGTACCTTTTGTGGAATTTCACATCTCTCATGTTCTCTCCTCCCGCTCTAATATAATCCTACCCTCATCGTTTTTGGAATTGTATGCTTTGAGGCATCAATTGCTATGAGTTCTACACGAAAAATGGTTTTCATTCTTTTTTATATGATTTTTTTACTACCATAATTGCTCGATATATGAGATTTACTAGACACAAAATTTGAAGTTTAAAACTTATTCAAAATATTTTAAAGTATAGAGACTAAACAAACGCCATCTTTAAAGTTGAGAGACAAGATTTGTAGTTTAAACCCTTTTTTTTATAAATGGGTTCTAAATTTTTAAATTTTGAATAGTTTTTTTTTTTAATTTTTATTTTTAAATGTCACCACATGGCACATGTTTGAAAGAAAAAAAAATGATGAATTCTACACACAGTAAAATGATGAATAGGCCAACATAGTATTAAAGAGGTGTAGGCCATGGAAGGCTAAAATATCGACAAGCCTTAAAAGCAAGATCAAGATCAAGCAAGCAAGTTCCCAGTGTTAAGGCGTCAATCAAATTTTGAAGCCTTAAATTTATACCAAAACCGTGCCCACGGAATTGAAATATCAATATCAATTTTATTTTTTTTTAAATTAGGGAAATTAATTTACTACAAGTATTTTATCAAAAGGAAAATAAATAAATAAATAAATAAAGGTGTAGAGAATATTTTTATGTAGATTCTCATTGGTTATATTTGTGAAAAGAAAACCGCGTCCAATTTTTCTCTCTTTTTGTATTTGCAGTATTTTGGATTGAAAAGATAAACATTGAGGGCAATAAATAAATAAATAAATAAATAATAATAATAATAATAATAATCAACTCAGCGCTGATGGTATAAATAGCCAACGGAATTAAAGGCTAATGCCTCCCTCATCCTCTTCTTCATCGTTCAAATTCAAAAAACCATTTCTTTTTCTTCTTCTTCCTTCAATCATGGTGGTTCAATCTCAGCTCGTGTTGGACCATTTTGCTCCGATCAAATCCTGCAAACGCACAGCCCTGTTCACCGGAATTCCGGTGATCGACCTCGCAGACCCAGACGCCAAAACCTTAATCGTGAAAGCCTGCGAGGACTTTGGCTTCTTCAAGGTCGTCAACCATGGCGTTTCCGACGACCTAATCGCCGACCTCGAAGCCGAAGCTCTGAAATTCTTCCAACTCCCGCAGTCGGAGAAGGAAAAAGCAGGGCCCCCGGACCCATTTGGATACGGCAGCAAGAGAATTGGACCAAACGGCGACGTGGGTTGGATTGAATACCTCCTCCTCAACACCAATCCCGAAGTCATTTCTGAAAAATCTCTCTTCATTTTCCGCGAAAATCCTGAAATTTTCCGGTACAAATCCTAGAGCAGATTGCTCTGTGTTTCTACGTTTGTCTCTGTTTTTTGGAAAAGATGGTGAAGTTTTTGTTTTGTTTTGTTTTGTTTGAAGGTGTGCAGTGGAGGAGTATATATTAGCAGTGAAGGAGATGGCTTGTGAAGTGCTGGAAGTGATGGCGGAAGGGCTGGGGATTGAGAAAAGTGCTTTGAGTAGGCTGTTGAAGGATGAGAGAAGTGACAGTTGCTTCAGGCTGAATCACTATCCGCCATGTCCGGAGCTTGAAGCTTTGAGTGGCAGAAATTTGATTGGGTTTGGGGAACACACAGACCCACAAATTATATCTGTCTTGAGATCGAATAACACATCGGGACTCCATATTTGTTTGAGAGATGGGAGTTGGGTTTCAGTCCCACCTGATCACAACTCCTTTTTCATCAATGTTGGTGACTCATTGCAGGTACAATCCCTCTCTTTCTCATGTGACCAAATGGGAAATGGAGGGTTCATTTTGATTCATGTTTTGTTTCTCTAACTACCCTTTTCTTGGAACCTTCTTCTTCTTCTTCTGATTCTCATTCTCTCTTTAGAATCTTTGGAAAAGTCAAAGATGGGTAGCTAGAGGATCACTTTCTAGTGGCTTTGAGAAAATTGTGATTGTGATTGTAATTGTAATGAATTGCAGGTGATGACTAATGGTAGATTTAAGAGTGTGAAGCACAAGGTTTTGGCTGATCCATTAAAATCAAGGTTTTCAATGATCTACTTTGGTGGGCCACCTCTGAATGAAAAGATCGTACCTTTCCCATCACTATTGGAAGAAGGAGAGCAAAGTTTGTACAGAGAATTCACTTGGTGGGATTACAAAAACTCTACTTATAAATCAAGACTTGCTGATTATAGGTTAGGCCCTTTTGAGAAGAAAAACAACCTCACCCCTTTGTTGACCTAAAAAAAAAAACCCTCACCCCTTCATTGACCTTAAAATATATATATATATATATATCTCCTTTCAAAAGTATGTCACAATGCAAAGGAAATAGAAACAAGAGAGAACTAGTGAGAGAGAGAGAGAGGCTCTTTTGTCATTTCTCTTCTTTTCTTTTTTTTTTGGCTTTTATGTGGTTATGGCTTGAAGAGAACAAGATTAAACCAAAAAAAAAAAAGTGTAAATCATAACCACTTGATAAAATAATGGAGAAATAACAAGGGGAATCTTTGGGTTTTTAAAAAGAAAAAAAGGAAGTTCAAATTAGATTAGATTAGAGAGGAAAGGTGGAGATAGAGATGGTGGGGGGTGGGAGGATTTGGGAAGGTAAGGAAACAAATAGAATTAGGTTTGTTTTTGTATCTCACAATGTTGGTTCTTTTTGTTAAATATTTGCTTTTGGGTTTAAATGTAATAGTGTGAGGAGGACTCCCACCTTCCATCTCTTTAATCCCATTAATGCCCTTGTCATCATCATGTCACCATGTCACCATGTCCAAATGGCACCCCCTTGTATTTTCCCCAAAATACCCCCTCTCTTGTACATATTCTTGTCACATAAATTACCCTTACCCCCCTTGTATCATATCAAAGCTTGTGGATTTCAATGTTATGTATGCTGCTTGCAATTTCCCATATCTCAAAATCTGAACTTTTTTGTCAAATCGAACATAATTCAATAAACAAGTTATCTATCACTATTGTAAAGATTGACAATTCGATCTCCCAATCTTACAACTGTTGAGGGCAAAAAGAAAAATCATGACCATCTAAGCTATATTTATGTTGACATGAACCATAATAATACCGAATCCTACCTTCGAGAATTGACGGAAGAAAAATGTGGAATTTGAGGGGCCAGTGATAGGAATAACGCATTAAAAAGACGAGAAGGTGGAATTGGAGAGAGTAGCTGGAAGAAGGAATATCCAGATATCAATATTTAAAGGAGTAATAGAAATATTGAAGGTTGAAAAGGGTCAAAATTGAAAAGAGGGGTATTTGAGAAGAAAATGAATTCCTTTACAAAAGAGAGAGAGAGAGAGGAAAAAGGAGATGAAGGTGAGAGGGTGATTGGGATGGGAGAGAGAGTGGAAATGGAACACAATCAGAAGAGAAAGAAAAGATTCTAAGAAGGGGAGGGGAGACCTTGTGAAGGGCACAACACAAAAACCAAGAGAGTCATTTTCAGAGAGGAGGCTGTATTTGACTGACCCTCCAGTTTCAAGTTTCTAATGGACAATTACAAGGGTGAAGAACTTCAAAGGCCATCCTTTTCAACCCATAAGTTCTTCAGGCTAATGGCCTTTTTACCTTTGTCCAAGTCCCAATCCCACCGCCATTTATTTCAATGGTCCTGCCTTTGTTCTGCCATCGCTCCAATATGCCACTCTTGCTGTTCCTTCCACGCTTTCTTTTCCTTTACAAACCATAAAGAAAAGCCATTTGGCCCACCGTTTAATTCCTAACTTTACTCTGTAATGATTCTGTCACTTTGGTTTGTAAAGTTTTGCAACTCAGTTAGTTCCTTCCGTGAAAATTTACATTTAGTGGATGAGGATTTATTTATTATGGTTTAAAAGTATCCAACTACGTAAGGAAGAAATTACCATTATACTTGTTGATGTGTGATTCTAGACGAAGTGAAATGTTGATGATGGATTCAAGGTGGAGGATGAGTTGGCCAAGGCGTAGACCTGCAAACAGAACCTCACACCAGTACGGTGCTCGACCCAATACGCTCTGAAACTTAGTAATTAATTCGAGCTATTGTCAAGTTGAGCTTAGTTCTATGATGGGTAAGGGCACTCCCTATGTAATGAATGAATGATCTTTGCCATTTATGATCATTTATACATAATGGTAGAACGAATTACATTTGGGAAACGTGTGCCACCTAAGAAAAGACGGGGTTGACTGAGTGAAGTGAGATTGGCCATAGGGAGCTCAGTTCGTCAAACAACAAGATCGGCAAAGGCTAGCTATTTGTTTTAGACACATAGCGAATGGGGACAGCTCACACCCATAATAATACTTTTAACAAAATTTTATGATAGAGACTATAACATTACAAATTTTAAATTATAGAAATTAAATTTTTACATTTAATCGATCAAAAGTTTGATCAAATCATTAGAAACAAAAATTTAGCGACAAAATCATTGCTTCAGGAGCAATATATAGATCAAATATGTTTGAAACATTTTTTTTTTAGTTCAAAATGTGGGAGTGAGGGATTCGAATCTGTAACTTTTGGATTAAGAAGATATGTTTTCAGCTATACTCCGTTTAGCATCAAAACTTTGTTAATATGTGAACTCAAGTATAATAAATTATTTATTTGTGCTTAACCTAAAAGGGTAACAAAAATCTAATATATATTATTAGGTTAGTTACACTTACGAATAAAATTAGCTTAAACAATTGTAACTGTTGATTAATGAAAAGACTATTGGTAAGATTTAATTAATGAAAATATAGACGATAATGACATTTTTAGAAGGTTAAAGAAGTCAAATTAAAAAGACTGAAACGGCAGCCAGTCTTACAAATTTTGAATGAGTAGCATAATTTTACAAATATATCTCTTCGTATTTGTTATTTCAAAGTTACGCTTCAACAAATAAAATTTTCACATTTCAACAGGTGGCCAAATTTTAAAATTTTGAGGTGACATTTAATTCATTATTAAAATTAGAGGAAAATATAAATCAACAACTGTTTTCGACTAATTAATTAAGTTAACTTGAGTTATAACCCAAATCACTTGGGTAGATTTAAATTTAATCCAAGCTAAGTATATATTCTCAATCAAGAGGTTACAAGCTCGAACTCTCACCCCTCATGTTGTTGAACTAAAAAAAAAAAAAAAATCGTGCACTCCAATTCTTTTAAGATTTGAACATACTCAAACAAAACCAAAGGGTTGGTTCGATTCATGGTTAAAACAATACCCTTAACATGCAATTTGAACTTTTTATACGCAAATAAAAAGAAAAAAAATGCAAGTTTTATACAAACTCCTTCAGAACTAAATGCAACCAAAAGGATTCAAATTACAAAAACAAAGCCGACAAAACGCAGTCCACTAAATTAAAAATGTCTCAACCAACAAAAAATCATTCCTAAAAGATGATAATTAGAATTGGCCAGTAATTGCTCAAGGAAACCCTTTGAGTGGATCAGCGGTCTTCCCGGACCTGGCATCAGTCCACGCCTTTGCTATCGTTCTTTTCATTTCATCATCTCCTTCGTCGTACATATTCTGCAGTTTCCATGTCAGCCATCACACAGATCAGTGTTCAGCCTAAATACAGACGCAATTTCATGCTTATCCTAATTGTAGATAACATTGTCAGGAGGCGTGTGTACCTAACTCACGGAGCAGAACAGATATCCATATCTATCACCACTTGAAAATCACTTGAAAAGTTTGGTTTTCAATTT
Organism: Telfairia occidentalis; assembly: GCA_026257165.2. Lineage (NCBI taxonomy): Eukaryota > Viridiplantae > Streptophyta > Magnoliopsida > Cucurbitales > Cucurbitaceae > Telfairia > Telfairia occidentalis. The sequence continues at coordinate 2,400,806 of JAOANK020000018.1, read as the reverse complement.
GTTCGATAGAAAAATAAAACAGCGATAAGGCTAGGAGTCAGTTCGTTAGGCTTTGATTTAACAATTCAGGTTCATTGACTCTTTTTCAGCCCAAGTATCGAGATCAAAGTGTCTTTGTCTTATCCTCCATTGAAATGCCTGCTGTGGTAGAAAATATATTCTTTTCCCTGCGGAGTGTCCAAGCTAACTTACACCATTGTAGGACTCTATTGAACAAGGTAGGATCCCAATAATTAATCCTAAGTAGGCATCCACCCTAGGATTTGAACTATGGTGCCCTAACTTATGTCCTTCTAGTCATCTACATATCACTTGAAATAAAGCAATAAATCATCATCTTTCCACTCTTTACTCTCCCCAAAACTAATGGATGCTATAGACCAAAGCACATAAACTACATGCATATATGTGAAAGCAAAGTTCAAAACAACGAAAGAGAAACATTCCTTCCTTTCTAACCATAAAGTCTGCATAGGCCAAGAAGCCGTTACCTTCATTAAGTCCATGATTCCTGCCATCGGGTCGCGTTCTTTGTCTAGACTTGGCTTGAGCTGTAACATGTAAACAACAACAAAGTTAGCTGAATAAATACCTCAAAGAAACAACAGCTAAATTGCCACCTACTGTCTATTAAATCACTTACCTTGTCCTCCTTCAAATGCAAGTCTGACCAGTTCCCCTTTGAAGCTTTGTACAATGTGATCACAGCCCTCGTTGGTTTAACTAGCAATTTGCACTTCTCAGGAACAATTTCCGAGTTCAGCTTAGGAATTGCAAACCGGTAATTCTTCCCCTTCACATCGTGGAACTTGATATCGATTGACATTACCTTGTAGTCAGCCTCAACTTTTTCTTCCTCAATTCCTTCCAGAGATAAGTATATCTACATCCACCAAGAAGAAAATAATATTGACATCCACCCAAAATACTTGAAAATCTTAACATGATCTAATTTTCACAAATGGGTTCTAATCGTGGCATTTATTGGAGGCTTAAAGCCTTTTACCTTCACTTTGTCATTATCCTGATCCCAGCTGAATCCAGGCAGGGGAGTGTAAATAATGGCTGAACTGATGGGCGGGCTAGCTGTATTAGTTGTAATTGGAATGGGAGTGGGAGGTTGTACGGTTGGAGCAGAGACAGTTCCTTTTGACAACTGAGATAACATATCAATGTAATTTAGGTCAGTGCAGAAGTCTTATGCATCATGATCAAACTAAGGTAATAGGTGTCAATAGCTTAAAACTGACTTTCATTTCATAATCAATCTATCAAAGCCATAAAAGAACACCCAACTCCGTCAATTAAGTTGTACAGCTATGAGGTAACAGTAATTTTCATATTCGTTCAGCAACGTATCAACAAGAACATTAAAACGATACAAATTAGTGTAAACATACAGAAATCAAACAAGAGAAAACAAAGAAGAAGAACCTTCTCTAAGCTGCGAATCTCAGAGGAAATGAGAGAGACGACTCGTGGCCTTTTGGCAATGGTGTGGAGGTGGCGAAGCTCCTCCAAATCAAGAGACAAGTCTTCCGCCATAATCCGAATCTTATTCGAGGTTGAAATGAAACTCACTGAATCCAATTGCGAGAGAGAAATAGGAGGAAGAAGATGAAGGAAGTTCAAAAGCTGCGACGGGGGATTGGGGGATTGCTTGGAAATTGCTAGAACCAACGAGGGTTCTGGAAGGCCAAATTTTGGATTCGCTAAGAAGGTTCTGGATTCTACTCTTTACACCCACGTTCACGTATTCCATCAATTTTAATTTCATAAATTATGTGGAAAACTTTATAAATTATAGCAATTAACCTAATTCCAACACTATAATTACAAAAATATAATAAACAGTGTAAACTCTTTATGAATTATTATTCATTGTCGGTACCCTTCAAAAAAATATATATTATTCACTGCCAGTCTACTTAGACTTAATGGGCCTAATGTATTATTTGGGCGTAGATATGGCCCAACCCATATAATTAAGATTTGTTACATGAAAGTTTTAGATTGAATATTTGAATCAATTTTTTTGTACTTTTTTTATAAGAATAAAATCTTTGTATTAAATAATTGGAATATAGCTTAGTAGATAAAACATTTACTATCATCGTAAGTATCGACGGTTCAATCCTTCAAAACTTCACAATTGAAGAACTCCAAAAAGAAAATTTGTTTAGTTTGTTTTTCAAAATTCTTTTTTTTAATTATTATTTTATATATGAAACGTAATCCTATCATTTCAACAACGTAGTCAAAAGATCAAATCGAGCATAATTTAACTGATTCAGGCATATGATCAAAAGGTTTTAGCTTCTACTTCTCAACTCACATGTTAAAAAAGCAAAAAACAAAAAAAAAAAAAAACAACGTCAACAACTTAGCCAAAGGAAAAAGAACCTTTGATTCCTCAATTGCCCAATTGCACCCACAAACGAAAAAGACTAATGCTCCAAGCTAACATTTGCAAAGTTTGAGAGCTGATCTAGAATAAGTGTTTTAAGTCAAATATGCCTTAATAATAAGTATTTTAAAAAGTCCTCAACAAACTAATTATTTTTATGTTTGGTTCTACATTCTTAAATGAGTATCTTAAAAGAAATTATCAAATACATTTAGATCGTCGAAATTACAGCTTTCTTTCAAAGAGCACGTTTTAAATATGTTTTACTTTTTCAAAAAATATTTTCATGATGCTCTCAAACATGATGATTTTGAGGGAGATATACTTTTTAACATAATAACAGTGTTTTTAACTATGGTAAAAACACTCTTAAACATAACTTACGATCGAGTGAATGTTACGTGGGATTGAAAGTAATTATTTATTTGTTCACTTGACAAATTGTTGTTTATATTCTACTTTGTATCATTTTAGCAAGTTTTTTTTTTTTTTTCCAAACCAATATTGTTTTTACCCTACCAAATAATCCTTATAATATTATTAGTTGTTATTGACCCCAAATTTTAAAGTTATAACAATCCCCCCTCCTTTTAACCCAATTGAAATTCAAACATTTTAGATATAATGGGTATATTATATATTTGCTAAGGTACTATTAGACATAAGACTAGAATGTTCTTAAGCATCCTTATCATATTGATCAACCCACAACACAAGGTAAAGGGGTCTTATAAACAATATATTTAAAACCAACCCAAGAAAAGAAAAAAAAAAAAAAAAGAAGCCTTTACTTAATTAAGATGAATAATTATAATATTATATATAGTTGGTATTGATATAGAATATGAGGTGTCCCTAAAAAATTGTGAAAGGCACATGTGGAGCATGTTGGTTGATATCACATATATAGGCCAATCCTCATCACCATCCTCAAAGGCTGACCTTAAATTGTCTGCCCTCCATCCCCCTCACCATCCATCACAAAGAAAAAAGAAAAAAAACAAAAAAACTAAAGGCTAAAAAGGAAGCTCCTTTAATTTCCCAAGTAAAAGCACACCAAAGACCAAACCAAAGACCAAACCCCATTCTTTCTCATGTTCTCATCCCAACCAACAATATGCAATGTTCCTTCACTCTTCTTTCACTTTTGGCTTCTTTTTAATTTCCCCCTGCTCTTTTGGGGTGTTTTCTTTTTGTTACAAAATTATCACGGTTGTCTTGGAGTGTGTTTGTCAGTGATTTTAGAATATTTAGCTAAAATTACTTTTGTCATGATAAAACTTAAGTTAATTACTTAAATTTGGACATGACAAAAGTAATTTTAAACATTTGGAAATCACTCCCAAACGCATCCTTAATCTCTCCTCCTATAATTATTGTTTAGTTTAAGAATGAATCTATATACGTGAAAGAAGATAGAGAAATAGGAATTCTAAATTGGTCTTTGAAGGAAGAATGAAGAGGCGTAGCATTTTAGGGTAACCCTAAAATTATGATATGTTGTATTGGAGGCACGAACGTAGTTTTCACATCAGATAGATTGATAACTATTTCTTTTTTGGTTTTAGATTTGTTTTTAAAAATTAAGCTTAGAAATACTACTTCCAGTGTGTTTCTTTGTTTTGTTATCTACTTGTTAATTTAAAAAAAAAAAATTAATGAGAATCAAATTATAAAGTATATGACCGTATGTAAAAGATTATTATTATTATTATTATTATTATTGAAAAAAAAAAATCTCTACAAAAGGACTAGTTTCAAAATAATCCCAAATCAAGCTTAGGTTAAAAGACAATTCATAGGTTAGATATTGAAAAATTAATGAATAAGATCAGTACTTTAACTTTTTTTTTTTTCTATCATTCTTACAAAATACATTAAAAATAACAAAAGTTCCCCACCTATGATACATGCATGATGGGCGTTCTTCTTTCTTTATTTTGTATATTGTTTTTCTTCATATTATACATTGAATTTGCAAGTAATTAAAAGAAGAGAATAAAAGTAAAACCTAGAAAGTCCCTTCATTCGTATAAATAGCAACAGTTTGCATATGGATTCCACGTCCCAAAAGGATAGACTTTTTTTTTTCCTTCTTGCAGCCCAATTGTACAAGGCATTCATACAAAGTACTATATCACTTTTTTTTTTAATACATCGAAAAAGTTGCTTATAAAATTAAAGTGTTCCCAATGTTATAAAAAATGATTGATATTTTATATTTCTTATCTATTTCTATGATACAAATAATATATAGTTTATAAAACTAAGCTCGGAGTAAATTTGTATATTTAACATGTTAATAGCATTTGTTTATTTATTTTTACGAAGATACTATAATTTAATTTTATAGAACATCCTTGGTAGGATTTACTTAGGTTAAAGTAAAATAATCTCAAAGACAACAATAATATATATTATAGTAATGTCACGTAACATCATTTTTTTTTTTTCAAAAGTAAACCCTCCAAAGATATGCATTTAGAATAATTATTTTAAAGTATAATGATTATTATGGCTAGATGACAAAGTTGAGAGACAAAAATATGTAATAAATTAATAACGCTTTTTTTTAGATAACTTTAGTTCTTATATCTCTATTATTATACTCAATTATTCACGTACTAATATTCTTTGATGAGTCAAAATAAAATTTAATGATAGGGTATCGCACATTACTTCACATGTCACACACCATATGATTGGGGCATTGTGGGGAATTAAATTGTGCCCAGAGTAGAGCACCATAGTGACCAAAAAGCCCTTAAGTTCGGGGAGAAAGAGACCCCAACCACCGCCAGAAAACGAAGGCTTGATTTGACTTTTCATACCCCCAAGTAATAATTTTAAGATTAAAAAGTAAGGTTTATAACTTTATACTTACATTACAACCCTGGTTGATTTTAATCCAAAATTTATTTTAGTTCATGTATTTTAACTTTTGTTTATTTACTCTCTACATTTTCAAAAACCTCCCTTTTATCTCGATACTTTTAAAAATGGACTATTTTGGTCTTTATTAAAAAAATTATAATACAAATTATATACACAACAAAAATAATTTAAAATAAAATTATTGCTACATTTCAAAAAAAAATTATTGAGCATATCATTTTATGTTAAAATTGTGATTGAAGTAAATGAGATAAAATAAAAATAAAGAGATCAAAATAGTCACTTTTTAAAAGTATTAAACCAAAGTGGATGTTTGCAGAGTACAAAGACTAAAATAAAGAAGAGTTTTTTTTTAGTTCAAACAACATGTAGAGGTGAGAGGATTCGAAACCATGACCTTTTGATTAGAGAG
>JAOANK020000018.1:2352117-2363829 GCA_026257165.2 Telfairia occidentalis | reverse complement strand
GCCCATGAGATGAGTTTGGGTCGGCCTGATCCAAGCCTATACAAGAACTCGGCTTTGCCCGACCCAATGATGACGCTAATGTAAATATACAAATAATATAAATTAATATTAAATAGATTCATCAACGTTTTGCTTAAAACTATTAACGATTGTATGTCAGTGACCAAAAGTAAGCACTAGCGAAAATTTTGACGTAAAAATGTATAACATTTTACAACGTCTAGCCAAATATTACTAAACTCAAAAATTCGAGTTAAAATTGTAATATTTTGAAAGCGAGGAAAGTGAATGAAATTTTTAATAAAGTTTTATCGTTTTTTTATTTTATAGAGTTAAGTCTACTATACTATACATATATCTTGAGTTCATATAAACCTGAACATTTTTTCTGTAAATTCAAATTCAACATCACCTGTATGTGACGCGGATTAGATCATACACCCAAAAAAAAAAAAAAAAAAAAAAAAAAAAAAAAAAAAAAAAAAAATCGATAGAGCCACAAAAAGATCTTTTTTTTCCTAAACAAAAAAATATTTTACCTTAGAATCTATATATATAAAATTGAAGTCCTATTAATAACTTACACAATCGAAATACTGGAGTTTCAGTATCCCCATTCTCCAATAATCCAAAACATTCAGAAAAATGAAGTCATATATATATAGTATATAGACATTATTATTGTTCATCGTTTAAGGGAAGTAGAGAGAAAGGAGAGAGGGGAGGTGAGGTAATATGTACAAGAAAATGAAGAAATGGAACTGAAAATCGGAAGTTGGAGAATAATATACAGGAGGTGGGAACTGGTAAGTATTTAAATAAAGAGAGAGAAAGGGAATTAAGGGTAGTGGCTGTAGGGTGAAGAAAGAGTGTGAATGCGTTGGTTTCGTTTGTGTAAGAACCTCTGCAAGGATCTCATCATGGAGGGACTGAGAGAAGAATTGGAAGTGGCTGTTTCTACTTCTTCTTCTTCTTCTTCTTTTACTTGGGCTCTCATTATCCATCTTCTGGGTCGCAATATTATGGCTCTGGCCTGCAAAATGGAAACCAAATAACAGGAAGAGCTTCATTAGCAAATAGTAGAAAATGAGCGCATGTTAATGGTAGATCGATATACATAAGTGGTAGGTACCTGGAGGTCTGTAAGATCTGTAAGGAGTAAATGGGGATGACGATGATTGAGGTTGAGGTGGCCATGGTGGCCGTTTGAAGTTGAAGATGAAGAAGAAGAAGGGGGAGAGAGACTGAGAGAAAGCTCCAAGTTGCAGTTGAACGTCATGTGTGTACGTGGTTGTTCCATTGAGATTGGGAAAAATGGTAATTCTGAGTTTGAATTACAAAGAAACAGAAGAAACCCAAACAAACATATATATATATATGTTTATAAGTTTTTAAGTTTGAGAGTAATTAAGGCGTGTTTGGGGGGGGAATAATGCCAAATTGTCCAGTGGAGATGACAATGATAATAAATAAAATCACGAGGAACACGGTGGGGCGTGGGCACCACTTGGGGTTGTTTGGGTTCATCACGCACGCCACGCGCCACGCCGCAGTCGGCAACAGCAGATCAACGTGCCGTTTGTGGTTGTTTGGGCAATTACATACAAATTATTAAGTATGATCCGCGTAATAAACACGCATGCCCCCCGCCTCTTTCACTTTCCCTTCTTTTTTCTTTTTTCTTTTTTCCTTCCTTCTAACGCTTTGTTTACTTAAAAGACCCATAAAATATCTCATTTTCGTAGTCTCGTATAAGAGAATACGTATCTATAAAAAACTATTTCAAATAGACGTCGATTCAACCTAAATCGCTTTTAATAAGACTACGAACACATCCTTTTTCTAACAATCACAAACCTATGGTCTATAATAGGAGGTAGAGAAATAACCATTCAAGTTAAATATTCACGCATCTTCGCTTTTAAAATTTATTGTGTTAACCATTGATTAATTTTAATAATTATAAATTGCTATATTTTTTATTCTTTGGATGGTCACCTATTAACATAAATTGATAATTTAACATACATATTTTTAATTAACTATATTTATATAGTAATCTCTAATAGTAACCTATTAGTTGTAACTATCAATTAATTAATCTATATATGTTGATTTGTTTTAGTTTTTGTTATCTTCCAAGTATTCTTTTAGTTATTATTGTTGCAATAAATTGTTAGTTTTGCAAATACTGGGTCCTTTTACCTGCAACACAAATTAAAAAAAAAAAAAAAAGATTAAGATATATATATATATATATTATAAAAAAACTGATTTTTGTTAGTTTCAAAACGGAAAGAAAACGGTGATTTTTGTTTTATCTATCTACGGTTGAAAGTCATTAGAAAAGAACCTAAAATCTGGGGAAAACAGAAAAAGAAAAAAGGGAAAACAAATAATTTACTCGTGAAGCAAATTAAAAAGAAAGAGGCGGGCAGGCAGGTGAGTGGAGGAATTTCGGGTTCATATTACTATTAATTTGGTGGAAAAATAAAAAATAAAAAATAAAAATAAAATGAAGCCATTGCCCATTTTTTGGCTTTCTCCCCATGTGATCAATGCCTCACAATTTCATATCCTACCAAATTTTGGGTTCCGCTACCTCATGCCCATTTTTTAATTCAATTTAACATCTTACTCTTATTATTTTAAATTAACACGTGTCTTTCCCCCCCAAAAAAAAAAAAAAAATCTACTGAATTGACATGTACATTGAATATATCTTATAGGTTTTATAATCACCCTGTAATTCTTTTTTTATTTTACTCTATTTTTCGTACTAAATTTACCCATTAAAATGTGGAGAAAAAAATGGTAAATATTGTTTGTATTTGTTACTTTTTTTTTTTTTTTTTTTGTAAAGAAGCTATCAAGGACGATCGACATAAATCGAGAACATGTTTCTGCATGTTCAACAAAAATTTTATTTGGTCAATTCAAGTATAGCTCAATATATAAAGACATATACTACTATCGCATTTCACCCCACAATTAATGTTGGACTAAAAAAAAAACAAAAAACAAAAAACAAAAATTTTATTTGAGCAATCAAATAGTCGACTACAGCTCACGTTATAAATCAAATGTATTTATTATGTGTACTATATAATGAAGAACACTTTTGCGATTAATTATCATACCGGATTTAATAAAAGAATTATAAATTTTTTATAATTTAAACGTTTCTTCTGGTGAGATTTATTCCTAGTTGTGATTGTTCTTGACAGCTACTTTTATAAGGCTATGTTGGATTTCTTTAATTAAGTTAGGATATATTCGTGTTAAATTTAGGCAATTTTTTTTTCTTAGTTTGATTTTGTGGACAAATTTTAGATATTTTATACACATAATTTTGTATGATTATTTATTAGATGATTTATCCAAAATTTTGTCATTTAGTTTTGAAAAAACATTTTTACTGAAAAACATTTGGTGGGAGAGATTTGTCAAAGATTGCAGTATAAAGAAATGATTGGAAGAAAGGTTACATTAAAAAAAGTTTATACATGATTTAAGTCAAAAATAGCCAATTGTTTTTAACTTCTTTAATAATGTTTTGAATATGATTTAAAAAGGGCTCTCTGATACACTAATGAAGTTCATTAATGGTAGAACCAACAACCTTATAAAATAGAAATATAAAACGATTGGATGATTTGAAAAGAACAACTCAACCAACATTATTCAATCGATTTGGCAGTTTGACAGATCAACTCTACAGCATAACTTCACCATGGCCTGATTGAAATCTTGCACGCAATTTCAAGATTTTTAGGCCTCAATCAATGTTTCAAGGGACATCCACTTTAATCACCATTTTTTGAAAATTTCGAGTTACACCGGAGAAATTCGAATCTTCAATCTTTTGATAAATAAATACTTTAATTAGTTGAGTTATGCTCAAATTAACATCTTTAGTAGTCATTTGCTTCATAAAATTTGCCACGAGTTTGGAAACAAATATTAAATATCAGGTATGTTTTACAAGTATTCCTTTTTTAAAATCTATGATCGTTCAGATGAATCTACCATAAGTCCATGAGGGCGAACCCAACTTTGAAACTATATGTATTAATATATAAAATAAATTGTTCAAAGTAACAAATTTTTTTTTTGTTTGGCTCAAACACTTTATTTTATATATAATATACACAATTTCAAAGTTAGAAGGACATGAGTCACCCTTCATATAGATGGGACTTCATACTTGGGAGTTGAATATTAAAAAAAAAATAACATAATTATTTATCTATTTGATATTAATTAATCAGCAGTAATTGTCTTTAATTATTAATTGTTAGGATCACTAATTATTTAGACTTACTAAGTTTTAATTACATTTATAATTAATATTTTATAGTAGTTTAACTATTTAATGAATTTTTTTATTAATCTAATTATTAATTATTATTATTTTCATTAATTTATACTTATTTAACTATTTTTTATTAACTACATTTAATTGTTTGGCTTTTAGCATTTTTTAAAATTAGTATTTTAATTCTTATGAATGAATTAATTAATACAATTATATATTAAATAATATAAAATTTTATTTATGATTACATTAGTTTATTTTTTTGCACGTCAATCTGAACATAGTTAAATTAGTTAAAGCATATATTTTCGACCAAGAAGTTGTGGGTTTGAATTATCATCCTTACGGGTTAAACTAAAAAAAAAAATATTATTTCTTGCATTTCATTAATTGATTAGATAAATTGAAATCTCAAAAACAAAATTTATAAAATAGAAAGAAAGCGAACGGCGGTAAGAAACATCCTAAAAAAAAGACTTGAATGATGTATATTTGTGAACTACCATTTCACATCATCAAATAGCTATGGCGTCAAAATATATCAACAAAAAGAAAGTTCAGTGTATGAAGATTTTTGATAAGTTCCAAAATGAAATGACCCATCCAATTTGTAAGGGACCAAAAAAGTCAGAGAAAAGGGACATTTTCCCACTTTGCAACTCTTCCCTTTCCACTTGCAAACCAGACTGTCACCAAGCTATACTTTTCATTCATCCTTATCACAATGAATAATCATTCTCAAAAAGACCAAAACGACCTTCAAACTCTTGAATCTCCATAGGACTCACAAACCAGTTGATGCTCTGCAAATCTATATCATCCTCATGTTTCAACTTACATTTCTAGCTATTCTTGAGGCTCTGTGGAAAGAAAGTAATGGAGATTTTACAAATGGGTGATTGGAACCAGAAACATTTTGGACTCAACGACGACGGAAGAACGGGACAAACCGATACTACGAATAGTACAGAATGTCGAAAGTATTGCTAAAAGATACACAAAATGTAAAAAGAATTATATATATGCATTCGAAAGAACAAAAATTGCTTTGAACACGTTAATTTAGGACTTGTTCTTGATGACCACATTAGGTCAATTGGCACAACTTCTATGTAAACTCATTGATGTTTCTTTCCGAATTGACAAGTTCGATTCTTCGATATCTAAACAGCCATCCTAGTTAGTAGCAGCCTTCTCAAGTTCAGGTATATAATCAGGAAACAATTTAAACAGAGACAAAGCTTTGTGCTTAATTTAAACTGAGAGGCAGATATAAAACTGCAATAATTTAAAGTTGAAAGAGCAAAAGAAGAACGACGAAAGAGTGACGTAATTATAGTCAGTGCTCCGATACACACCAATTTGAACAAGCACCTTTCCACACATCTATAATCAGATCTATAGCTAATTCTCTTTGATTGTAACATATTCGAGATCATACAAAACATTAAGGGGAGAGGGGCAAAAGGATGATACCTAAGCAAACAACACCTGAGAGCTTGAGGGTGTCAAGTCAGAGAAGCATTCTGGTGCGTCGACGACATGCCAACTTACATTAAAGCTCCATTTTTTTTCGCTCGTTCCCTTTTTGCTCAACCGAGAGATACAGCCCACCGCCACATGTAGGTTCCTACCAACAACGTATATGGTCGAGTCGCATGCATTCACAGCAAAAGGTTTGCATATCTGCTCTGGCAAAGGAGGCCCTTCAATAGCTTCCCAGGAATCAGAAGCTGAATCATAAACCTTAAGCTTCATTCTTTCAAGCTCTGAAACAACAAACAAGTGACCATAAACCACTACACTTGAACCAGTCCAGCCTTCTCTAAGTCCAATGGCCATAGTTTCCCAATTATTAGTTATCGGATCATAAACCTGTCCTCTTGGAGCCACATAGAAAGGCCACAGCCAGCCTTCCGTCACTAGAAGCTTCCCATTGAGAACTGCAGCATCATACGAAGCCATATTTGTTCCCATGCTTGCAATGGAGTTCCAACTCCCTTGTATAGGATCCAAAACCTCTGCTGAGTCGAGCTCGAAAAGATCGGTGCTATTTCCTCCAGCCACATAAATCTTACCATCAATGACTCCACTGGCGAAAAACGACCTCGCCGTAATCATTTGATTCATCACAGTCCAACGATTTTTCTGCATCTCATACTTCAAGACCAAGTCGAGGGGGCAGTCGACATCGGATACCATGCCCCCACAAACAAAGAGAGTGCCCTCATGAGGGATTGAAACGCACCTAAAGCCATGGGGACAAACCTTATCCTTGCAAGGCATGAGTGGGATACTATGCCAAGAGAAATGGGTAAGATCAAGAACCTGCCACTGAATCTTTCCAGTGCATTTGTGGAAAGCAAATACAAAAAGCCAAGGTTCTTTGAAACCTAACTCCTTCCTCCTGGTGAAGAATCTCTCTTTACTGCCCAATAGCTGATGCCATCTCTTGCAAACAACCCTACAAGCAGCGTGGCTGTGAACCGGTAACCGGAGGAGGCAGTTAAGTGCAACATCATCTGGAAGACCCGGAATTAAGGGTTCCCCACAAAGAGATGATTCCAAGTCTGATGAAGGATTTAACAGATGAGATCTGATAATTGCTAACCTAAACTTTGGGGATAATGTCATTTGAGAATCACCCAACTTAAGCACAGGTGTTTGTTGGGATGACAGTCGAACCCTCTGCATAACTATAGCTCTAACAAACGCCAAGCCTTCCAAAACAATCAAATCAATCAAGTGGTTCGCTTAAGTCTGGAATCCCTTATTCACAGAAACAAATTTTTATTTGATTTCTTGAGGGTAATTTTGTATTGGTTCACTTAGAATTAGAAATAAATCAGAGCACTAAAATCCAAAGTCAAATAAAGAAGCTGAAGCACCTAGTTCCTCAACTGATTATCCTCATAGGAAGCGTTCCCTCAGTTGTTACTGTAGACAAATCAACCTAGAAATTCATCCAAACCCATTAGTCTTGGAAATGAAAATTTTCACTCTTCAGGTTCATCAACTATCTTATCCCATTCTTAAGTCTGTCTGTTTAGATATCGGTTGAGCGTCTGAAGTGCTACAAAATTTCACAGCAAACAGCTGAAAAGACAAACACCCAGCAAAAGATACCTCAGTAGGAGCCCAAATTCTTGAAATCGCTCCCTTAAATAGTAAAAAAACGAAACGATTTTCAAAGACCCAGTTCATAAATAGAATGAAACTCGAAATTTTCGGACATAAAAATCCAAAATCCAGGATCCCTATATTGTATGTATCGTGAGAAGAAAACACATCGACAAAGCAGAAAGAAGAAAAAAGAAGCAAGGAAATGAGGTAGCCACAAGTACTTACAAGCAAAGGGGATGAATTAGAGAAAAATTGTCACAGAGATGGTGACTTTTTGATCAGATTTAGAGCGCTGGAGTTCCAATACAGAGGAATAGAAGCAGTGTGACCTGTACTGTAAGTCTTTAAAATCCCCATTTCTCCTTGAAAAGGAAGATTATTTTATTTTGTGGCAGACGTAGCTCCTCAAATCTCGATTTCTCTCGCACCCACGCGCAGGAAGAGGAAACTGTACTCAGAAAATGTCGCGAGAGAGACTATAGCTACAAAACAAGAGACGTGATCTACACGCGTGATTGGAAAAAGAAGGATTTTGAAGAAGAAAAATTGTGGATTTTAGAGGATTAAATAAAGCTAATCTAATCTACATTAGTTGATGAAGCTTAAACTGGAAGCCAAAAGAAGAGGACGCGTAATCTAAGGCAGGGGAATATAAATTAGGCCCAGCCGAAAGAGGGTTTCATTTTCATACATGGAAGGGACGGCAGCCACCGCTTATTGGAAAATCTTGGCAAATCATTTTCATGAGAATGCTTGGAAATGAGAGTTGTAAAAATTGAAACTTTATTTTCATACCAAATAGATTACAGTTTTGTTTGATATGTGGCCTGTTTTTTCTTTGTAATTATACAATGTGTGGAGATGGAAATTCGAGCCTACCACATTTTAATTGAGACGTATAGTTTAAGTAGTTTGATATGTAGCTTGTAGGTTGGCTTTGGATGATTTTTTTAAAATATGAAATTGGCTCAAAATATTAAATGGTTCTTTCTCAATTTTGTTCTTAATTTTATTAAAATTTTATATCTATTTATAATATGTATTAAAATTTTCAATACAATACTTTCCTAAAATATCTATTAAAATCTGTGAATAGAAAGTTGATTTGTTATTCATTTATTATTTTATTAACCTATTTGAATACACGAGTCAATCTAATTATTATTTTTTTTTTTTTTTTTGAGTTCAACAATATGTAGGTAGAGATTTGAACCACAATCTTTTTATTGGAGAGATATGCTTGTTGATAACTCAAAAAGTTAAGTCATATATCCTATCAATATATATATATATGGACACATATACTGTACCATTTGAACATGCACTTAGATAAAATGAATTTAGGTCTCGTTTACTTCTCTTCAATCGGAATCAAGGAATGAGAATGCAAATTTTCATTCTATTTGATAGTGTTTACTAAAATTAAGGAATGAGAATCAAACGTGAGAGTCATCTCAAATTTGGGATTCACTAGAGGCAATTACATTCTTTCCAAAAAAGGTGATCAATCTCATTCTCATTCTCTATTTCATGGGGCCCACACAATATTCATTAATTATTTTACACACTTTACCCCTCCTCTCTCCTTAATAATTGTCATAGTTTTTTAAATGTATAGAAATACAAAAGGTTGTTTTTGTAAGGATCATTCATCTGATTCCGATTTAAGATGAAAGTAAATAACATGAATGAATTTCTGATTCTGATTCTAGACATCTCCTGGTAAACAACATCAAAAAACTAAAATTCTCATTTCAATTGATTTTATTTCATTTTAATTTCGATTCTTCTACGTTTCGTTTGAAAGGAAGTAAAGGGACCCTTATTTAAAGTTTGGATTTCATATTATTAAAACAATAATTTAATGACAGAAATGTATTTCGAAATAATCCAAAGTAAAATTGAGAGTGAGTTTAAGAAGATTAAAAACATTTTTAATCTTTAGCTCAAACAATATAAAGTGAAATGTATTTTAAGTATTTTTAATAAAGTTATTATAAATAAAAACAATTCTTTTTAATGAAAAGTTAATGGGATTTAATGGTAGGGATAGCATCGCCACAATTATTAATTATTAATGGTTATAGAAAATATTAATCAAATTAAAGATTTGAACGCTAAATTCGACTAACCTAGTTGTGCATTGGTAGGAAATTTACAATATTTGCTATAATTTCAATTCTCGAACAATAATCATCTATTTATCATCGTTTAAAAATTTACAAATATTTCTACATGCTTTTGTATTTTTTTTTTAAATTGTTCAATTGACAATGAATAGGTTAAATCTATCAATTATTTTTTTTTTCTAGAAGTAGAAATCAAATGCCAGAAGAGGTAAAAAAAAAACGTAAATCATTCATTAGTTCAAATTTTTAGAAAGATTCAAAGACAGAGAAAAGTCTTTTGTTTCATAAAATTCTCCATAATTTAGAAAATATGTACAAATATAAAATAAATTTATACATTATTTTGATCCATATATTTTAAGTTTTTGTTCATTTTAGTCATTGTACTTTCAAAACTTATATTTTGGTTTCTTGTAATTTCAACTTTTGTTCATCTTAGTCCTTATACTTTAGAAATGTTCCGTGTTAGTTCCTATATTTGAAAAAGTGACAATTTTTGTCCCTTCATTTTCTTTTTATCTCAAAACTTTTTTATTATAATTTGTAGAACAATTCTACCGTCAATAAATCTTCAAACATAACAATAATTTTATATTAAGGAGTTTTTGTTGAGTATAAATTTTGTAAATAGAAGTTAAAACGATTCCTTTTTAAAAATATATGGACCAATAATAAATTTTTTTCAAAAAATACATGGACTAAAATGAACGAAAGTTGAAAGTATACCACCAAAATATTATAGGTTTGATATACCTAAACCTATAAAAAAAATATTCGTGCAATTATTTTCGTGAGATGGAAAGAAAAAGACATATTTCCTAACTTTTTTAAAATACCAATCCTTAAAAAGAAAAAAAAAAACAAATAATAAACTCTAGGGTATTGCGATGTGATTGAGAGGCGATGATTTTCTAGAAGAGGTGATTTATACGTTGGGTTACATGATATAACTCTAATATATTAAAAAAGAAAAAAAAAATTATTGCGGTCCCAACTTCCAAATTTTTTATATTTTGATTTTTGAAACTTTAAAATGACTATTTCAATTTTTAACTTTAAAAAAGCAACAAGTAACTATTTGTGTTCCTCAACCTTTATTTAAAAGATTTATTTTAGCTTTTAAATTTTGTAAAAATGATCATTTTAGCCCTTGTTATATTATTTTTCACCCAACATTTATGTATCGTATATCGTATGAATACATGTTTACGTTAACAAATACACATATTCGAACTTATGTTATTAATTTGTTAAATTTAAAATAAAGTTAATGACCAAAATAAACATTTTACAAGTTCAAGGGCCAAAGTAGAACAATTAGGGATCAAGTCCATCTTGAACTTAAACATGTATCATTTTATTTTATTTTTGTATCTACGTAGAATGCTTTATGTTATGGAAAAATAATTGACTAAGTGTGATGACCACGTAGCGCCACCTGGATGCATGGACACGAGTCACAAGATTTAGGGAAATCATCAGAGAAGAAGACACGAGAAGCTCTTTGATGAGTGGCATGGTTGAGCGGGACTCACCAGATCAGTCGAAAGACACGACCATGATGAGTCAAGGCCAAGAAAGCCCATAAGCTGTCAGGTGGGTTGCACAAAGCGACGTGTTAGTATTCCAGGAGGCTTCATCACGAATAAATACGTAAGCTTCAATGAAAAGAGGTAAGCCAGAAAACTGAAGTCAATCACTACTGAATTCCAAACCTCTTAACTTAAGCATCGGAGAATACTTGGCCGGCATCACACTGGTGTCAAGTTTATCTTGCAGGAGGAAAGTCCTTGAAGAGATCCGAGCATACCTCTCCCAACCTAAGGCTAGATTCTTTGATTTCATTATTTTCTCTTTTGTTTGTAGTTATACCAACAAACACTTTATACTAAATTACTAACAGAGATGTAGTTCTTATTTGGTATGGTTAGGCTTTTACACACTTCTAACGTATATGGAACTAGGTCCACATCTCAAATAACCATGCAAATATTAGAATTAAATTGCCCAATATTATGATATATTTTTTGTCCTTAAAAAATTTAAAAAACAAAAACAAAAACAAAAAAAAATAAAGGGAAAGGGAAAGAAGAAAGAAAAGGAAAAGAGATTCCATAGGAGCCTAAAAAATTCAGATGGGGA
>JAOANK020000018.1:2290318-2312114 GCA_026257165.2 Telfairia occidentalis | reverse complement strand
AAAGCCCAACTAGTTATCCAATCAGAAATTGTTGATATGTCCCCAACTTCAATCATTGGATGCTATTGATTGAGGCTTTTATCTTAGTGATAGAATCCAGTTTATTTATAAACGATTTTTGGCAAAAAGCCAAGAGAGTTTCGAGAGCTCTCTTCCTCTCCAATGGTTCACCCTTAAGCAAAAATAACTAAATTTCCGAATGCCCCATCTCACACTAAAGACTCCAATATATATACTCTCCCTCACCAATGTACACATGACACATTTGCCCAACTAACAATATTCCTAATCGGGCCCCGCACATACAACGCTCCCTTACTCCTGTACTTCTTCCCCTTTCTTCTTCCGACGAATATAAACATGGGTAACTTGGGGTCTATCACTTAGAAATACTAAGCCAGGGGCTTGTAGGGCTAACTACTGTTGCAGTTTTTGAGAATGCCTGTTCTCTTCTTTCCCATATTTGCTCACGATAATTTCGTTTCACGGAGAATCTGTTTCAAAGGAAAATGCCAGATCCATGTTTCCAATTCCAAAACCACCTTCATCTAGGGGGTGGAAACAATTTGTTTGTCAGCCTGCAGCCAAGCGTCAGGACTGCTCAAAGTAGGTAGGAAGATTATCTATGACCCATGGGATGGAAAAAAAACTGAAGAAAAATTATCAGCCACCTTCATTTAGTCCCAGTAAATTTTTCTATGTTTGTTATTCGACCCATGGGATGGTAAAAACTGACCAAAATAATCAAAATATCAAGTTCACAACTTACAGCTCCACAAACTAGCAATTTGCACCCCTTCCTCTGAAGTATTTATGCCTACACGTTACAACCAAGGATTTAGTCAATTTGTTTTTTAGTTTTGTAGCTAGCTCAATACTCTTCGACGAATAGAAGAAATGTTGGACCTTGACATTATCCAAAATTGGGAAGAGGAGAATCTCATCAGCAAGTTGAAGGTGTGACAAGTACACTTTGTCCCTTCCAATGAAAAAAACCCTTAATGATGATGCCTTCTTCCAAATATTTTTTCAAGATTCTGCTTGGGCAATAGCAATGATTACAAAGAAAATGGACAAAGGGGATAATACTCTTGTCTAATGAGGCTATACAAATAAAAAATCCAAGGTTATTGATTATTTTGACAAAAACAGGGAATCTTATACAAATAGGGCTGGATTCTTAGACCTTTATATGATTCTGGCTTGACTGTTATTTTGACAAGTTGGAAGTAACAGTAAATGGCTGCTGACTTACTAAATGTTAGTTGGAAAAAACTTGGGTTATTAAAGTTCCCTTGCATATTGTAATATAAGACCTAATTATGTTCGAGGATTGTGTATTGCTGAAGGGTGGTGCACAATTCAACTCCAGTCATTCTGTGAACATCCGTGTTAGGTTTTGGTGCAGAAACTACTGAGTGCGGCTTAAGCATGAATTCTGTAATTGAACACAATCTGGATTAATATAAACAGTGGAGCATTCTGCCATCTTGACGTCTTATTATTGTTATTTTTAAAAAAAAAAAAAAAAAATCAGTCCTTTTTTATCAATCAGTGTTTTATGGAAAGAGCTAGAAAAAGAAAAGGATAGACGAGTGCACGGTGAAGGAGAATTATCCACGTGCCGCTGTTATATTAAGCTTCTGGCATTCAGTTTTACAAATTTAGGAGAACGGGAGCCATAAGTTTTCTGTAGTCCTAAAGAACTTATCATTTCAAACAATTGAATAATCCTAAATCTTATTTTTATTTGCCTTTTTACAGCCCTTCGTTATTCTGTTTTCCTTCTCTTCTCAAATTTTGTGAAACTGCTATGGGGATGTCGAGGTAAGACTGACCTTGTTCTTCATCTCATTATCCACAGTACATTCGGGGGAAATCCATTGGCAAGTGCAGTTGCTATTGCATCACTTGATGTGATCAAAGATGAGAAACTTGCTGAAAGGTATGACAAGCTGTTGACTATTTCTTCTCTTTATCAGTCCTCAAAGGGGAAAATATCTGTAGATCGCGCCATGTAATTACTTTCCAGATGTATAACCAGCTGAATCAAAGAGCAACATTTAGTTTCTAAAATAGGATTTGAAGTAAAGCCTTAATACAACAACTTTACTTTCCAGATATATTTCTTCTCATTTCCTTTGCTGTCTATTATTTTTTGTTCTCCTAATGATTTCATAAAAAGCTGGAAGCTGGTTTCCTTATAATGTACAGATCAGCTCAATTAGGAGAGCAGCTCAGAGATCAACTAGTCAAAGTTCAGGAACGATTCCCAGAATACATCAAGGACGTTCGAGGAAGAGGTTTATTCAATGCTGTGGAGCTCAAAAGCAAAGCTTTATTTCCTGTTTCTGCATATGATATTTGCATGAAGTTGAAGGAGAGGGGAGTTCTTGCTAAGCCAACACATGATTCTATAATTCGATTAACTCCTCCACTCTCCATAAGGTATTACAAATCTTTCATAATTAACTGTTTTCTTGCTGCTGGAACTCAGTCCGAAACATTATTACATTAATCATGCAACTCCTTTGCTCATTTCTCCTCTTCTTTCACATTTATATAATCTATACACCCAAATTTAAGTAGGAAGGGAAAGAAGTAAAGAGAGAGAAATTACGATTGAGCGAACTCAAGAGGGAGTTTGATCTCTGTGCGCCATCGAGAAGCCAAGAACAAGTTGAATACTCGCAATGAGTTTAATAATAGCATTGACAACTCCACAACGTAATTGAAAATGATGAACAATATTAGTCCTGTGGTCTCAGATAGTTCCAGGAGATATTTATGTTCAATCTGTGTTCTGATTGTGAACATTTTGGCAGTTCGGATGAGCTCAAAGAAGGCTCAAAAGCACTGCATGACGTGCTGGAATATGATCTTCCACAGCTGCTGAAGGAAAAACCACACAATGCTTCTCCAAGTGATTCCAACATATGTGATCGCTGTGGAAGAAACCTGTATGCTTCTGAAGATTAAGATCCCCCAACTTCTTCCCTCCCAGTCAGAAGCCAATAAAAATTTGTCTCAGAGAAAAAAGAACCAACAAAAAGTGGGTTTTTTTGGGTCTTCTTTTTTATGTTATGTATTGTACACTGACACTGGATTGGTATTTTAATCTATTTGAGATGCTGTTGAAGTATGGCTTCAAGAGTGCTCTGTTTTTAACTGCTTTTGATGTATGTGTGCCAGATTCTAATGATGGTAAGTTGATATCAGTTGCTTAGGCTTGTTTAGTATCAACTTTGTAAATTGGTAGCCAAGATTTTTATTAAGTATACCGTGAAAGTATAGCCATAAAAGTCAAAAAGAGTATTTATGAAAGATTGAGGACTACGGTAAAATATTTTATGTGGTTGGGATGATTTTTGAAAAAAATGTTTTCCAAGTGAAACATTTTGTATATAATTTTCTTTTCTTTTCTTTTCTTTTTTTTTTTAAAGAAAATCAGTTAAAAACTTAATCTAAAAGGAAGATTCGCTTTTTTCCCCCCTAATTAATAAGCCGTTTCGAGAGCAGTACCTAAAAGTGTAGGTTATTGTATACTTAAAATTGTCGTGAAATTGTAAAAACAATATGAATTGTTCTAGAAAATTCTGCATCCATGAAAATAAACTAAAATAAAAATTAAAAAATAATCTTCATAAAGTAGTTATCCACTCGAAAAACCTAACACATGAAAATATAAAATAAAAACATAAAGTAGTTTTTCTATTAACAGATAAAAAAAAAGTATAAATCAAATCGACATCGATTCAATCAATTTTAATTTTATCTCACTAACGTACCTTCATTATATTACCGTTTATCAATAAAATAACGTAAAAATCAAATCAACACCATATAAGCTAACAAATTAACTGATAAGGACTACTTAAACTTATTCTTAAGCTAGGGCTTAGAATTAGAAAATAACTTGGCCAATAACCTATCACTTAACTTTTCAAATCATTGAGAAATTTATGCAAATGGGGTTTTTATTATATGATTATATTTTAATAAATGAAGTATATAATATGAGAGACATGGACATTTTATACACTAAAAGGAGGGACATATTGGAGACACAATAATGAGAAGCTTTTGGTGGTTGTGCCATTATAAATTCAGGACAGCTTCTTATATTTTACAACATTTAATTTAATTTGTATAGAGCTAGAGATTAGCCATTCTAAGAAAGCTTTATAAACCATCTCTCTCTTTTTTTTTTCTTTATTATTGAAAGTAAAAAAATAAAAAAAATTGTGGGCCATGTCCTAGAAATTTCTAATGTTATGTTAGCTGGATTACATTAATGTATGTTGACAATTTGTAGAAAATAAAGTAACAAAGCTTAGCTGTTTTATTATCATATTTGGCCAATCACTTTTCATTTTGGATTTATTTATATTTATTTGAGTATATCAAACTCCTTCTTCCTACGTATCCCAATGTATAAATATTCTGAATTTTATTTTTGGTGTTATCACTTTTTTTTTTCCTTTTTTTTTATCCGTTTGAATGATTCGTGTAAATTATTCTTTATTAATTTCTTGGAATTTTATTTTCGATCAAGTTGATTGATTATTTAATGTTATGACGTAAGTGCAATAAAAGTATTTTGTTTTTTATTTCCTGTTTTTTATATTAAAGAAGGTAATAAACATTATACATTAAAAACAGTACTTTTTAAAAATTAAGTATCAAATAGTATTTGATGAAGAAAAGAAACTAATGGACTTGTTTGTGAATTGTATTAAGAAGACTATAATTTTTCTTGTAGAACAAAAAAATTAATAAAAACATGTTTGCTTTTATTTCTTGACATTTTTTTAGTGTTTTTTATACATGACTTTTTTTTTAGACCAAATAATAATGTTCTTTGTTATTTTTAAATGTCATATATTTAATAACTTTTACAACTCATAGATTTGTAATTCTTAAAAACAATTTTAACAACAGTTTTCTAAATAATTCTAAAGTCTTTATTTCATTATTCGTGCGTGTAGGGTAATCAAATAAGTAGTTATGGAATCAAATCAAGATTATTGTTATAAATACTCCAAAACAACTTTTAAGATGTTGAAGCATTTAACAAAAAGTTATCAAATCAAATGATATGACAAATACTCATATATAATTGAAAAGACCTAAAATTTTGAACTTTCATTTTTCTTTTTGTTCTTTAATAACAAATATATAAACCATCCACCCGTCATTTACACAAAATTACTTGAATGGCCAAAGTCCATTAAAAAAAATTTTAATATTATTTTAGTTCTTAAATTTTCAAGTTTCTTTCATTTTAGTCCTTAAACTTTCAAAATATTTGTTTTGGTTTCTAAACTTTTAAATTTGTTTTATTTTAATTCTTGAACTTTCAAAATATTCGTTTTAGTTACTGAACTTTCAAAAAATAACTACTTTTGTCATTGTTATATAATTTTGTCATTTAATATTTATTTGTTCATAATTTGTTTTCAACATATGTGACTTAAATATATGCTCACATTAACATGTATACACATATCTTTGAAACTATGTCATTAATTTGTTAAAAATAAAATAAATGTAAGAACCAAAATGGTTACTTTTTAAAAGTTCAGAGACTAAGACGAATATTTTAAAAGTTTAGTGACCGAAATAGCACAAATCTAAAAATTCAAGAACCAAAACATACATTTTAAAAATTTAGAAACGAAAATGGAACAAACTTGAAAGTCTAAAGACCAAAATATGATTTAAACTAAAAAAAAAAATCACATGCACACATTTTTGTTTACACATGTTCTTTTGGTTTTCTTCCCTCTTTAGGGCTTTAGGGCATTTGATATTAAATGTCTTCCTAAAATGATATTTCCTATGGAATCCAACCTTTCCTCCCACTTGTTCCATTAAAGTATATGGATTCCTAAAGTTATTTATTCTTCCCCCTAACTTTTTCCCCTTTTTAGATTTACATTTGCTTTTTTTTTTTTTTAATATAACTTTGGGAATTGCTATTAGAGATTATAATACAATTGAGTGAAGAATATTTTAGGCTATGGCACCTATATTTGTATTTATTAGCTATTATTTTATTCAAAATCATTTGAATTAGTTGGAGGGTAATCGATATGAAATAAAGAGATATTATGCCGACATAATTTAATCTATATATATAGATTAATTTTTATTCTTGTCACATTCCTCACATGACATGACTCTCCATCCATTGAGGAGAAAAGGAATAATCATGCAATTTCTATATCTGAAAAATATCACGATGCATTCTATTAATTTATATGATAATTTATATCCGTATATTTCATATTTTGAGAAAGTGGTGTATTTTTTTTCTTATTTGTTATCATCAAGTGTTCGAACTAGTTTTTACTGATCTCACTTGCCCTCCCAAAATAACATTCCTAATAACATTTTTATATTAAGAAATTCATATAATTTTTTATACTTTAGATAGGTAACATCATGAGATTATTGAACTCATTTTCATTAAAGTTCCTCTATTTTTTTTCACTCGTCACTAACCGTCAAATCACTTATGGTGGTAGTGACTTTTTTTTTTTTTTTAATGATAATTGATCAAAAAATGAACTTTATACTCTATAGAGGAAATTAATTTCAAACTTTGACACGTGCTTAACGAGACATCATCACGAATTTGAATACTCCACGCCCTCATTTTCCTTTTTATTATAAGCAAAGCAAGATGCATTATATTATTCTTATTGAAAACAACCAAATCTTTTCAAATGAAACTATGTGTAGTACTTCATATTTGAATTTATTTATTTGCCATGAGTTTATTTGATCACCAAATTATTTCATTTCAATCATAAATTTTTATCATATGAAACGCGGAAAAGGAGGAGGAAAAAAAAAAAGGGATCCATATTCAAAGAACTAAACATTAAATTTTGGAGATTGATATGATCCCATGAATCGTGGTAATGTGATATCATGGTACGGTTACACCATACGGAATTCAATTCACAGTATATTTTGTACTTCCCTTGGGCTATTCTTTTTCAATTATTATTATTATCATTTCGTATTAATTGCTTCCCAAGACATGGCACGTGCGAAAACACCATCCCACTTTGAATAGATCATTTATTTATTTCTTTTTAATTTTTGTTTTTGTAATTATATTTTTATTTTTATTAGATCTAATCCAAGAAAAGCAACCCTTCGTGGGTGATACCTAGATGGGATTGGGCATCTACTCTTTTTTTTTTTTTTTCAATAATTTTTCTTCTGCATTTATTTATTGACGTACATCACAACTATCTTAGAACTTTACATCACAACCTTCTCTTCTATAAGATAAAAAAACGTTTTGAAAATGAAACATAGCTGGTGGTGGGACAAGATCATAAGGCGGCAACGACAAAGAAAAATTATCGGCATGATATTAATAGATTACAAGTAAAAGGAAGTTGTCAATCCATGAAAGAAGAAATCAACACTCAAGAATTTGGATGGAAGATTTTTCACACTAGGTATCAAACACGATTCGATTTGATTCCTCCATAATTTTTTAGTTCTTTTTTGTCAATTTCCTTTCTTCTCACCAAAAAAAAAACATGTATATTTACACACATATGTGTAAAATGAATTAAAAAATATATTTGATTACACATTATCAAAAAAGAATTTCAAAAAAAATATCAATTGAATATATTAAGAAATGAAATAAGTCAACATAAATATAGATCGATCGAGTTTCTCTAATCAATGTAAAGCACAAAAATTTCGTTTTTTGACACGTGGGAAAAATTTTAATTTTGTGGCAAAATTTTTGAAAAAGGAAAAAAAAAGGGGGTCTCAACTCAATTCTCATTACAAGTGTCGGCATTGATTAAGAGAGAATTTGTATTAAGAAAGGTGATTAAAAGAGTTGAATGTCCGTACAAGAAAAAAAAATGAAAAAAAAAAATTGTGGATGCTTCATTTATGAACCCATCCTCGTCTTTGTCCCACTTTCTTTTAATATTGCCCCCCTCTATCTCTCATTTTAAAATGCACTCTAATTACATTCATTTTATTTCGTCATTATCATTAATTTTATTTTTCTTTATTCTAATATTATTGAGAAAAAAAGATATATCACATCATATGAATGATTTATGCATTATTCGAGTACAAATGAAGCGTTTTATGTAATTATGCGACAATTTTAAGTGTTATTTTCCTTAATTATGATGGGAATGTAGAAGAAAATGAGAAAAAAGAAAGAAATATGGTATATGAAAAGGATTAATAGAGTTTGATTTTTTTTTTTAAAAAAGTTCAACAACATGTAGAAGTAGTAGGATTCGAATCATGACCACTTGATTAAGAAGATATGTCTTTAATCAATGAAATTATTCTCGGCTTGACAGTTTGATAATCTATGAGTTGGAAGAGGAAAGAGAAGTATTTTAATAGGAGAGGTTGAAGGAATATTAACGTCACATGATTGGTGTTTAAAATTATATTATTTGTGATTTTAGTTCTGATAATGGTATTTTAATTAAGTAGGAAAGTGATAATATGTATATAAAATAAAGATTAAGATTAAGATTAATTAGAGAAAGGGGCCATAGAGACCAGTTGGGCCAAGGCAAGGCAAGTTGGTTATGAGCCTAAACCCACCACACCAAATTCATGCGGTAGTTGCCCCCACCCTTAACACCCATATCTTTTTTCTCACTTTCCTCTTGTCTCTCTCAATTTTATTATTATCTCACAAAACAATAAACATTGTTGATGTGACCATTTTATTTTCATTCATAATTTGGGGGTGTGTATTATTTTGATCGTTTAAGCCACAACGGGTGTTAAACCAAACATAGCTTAATTAATTAAGACATAATCTCTCCGACCAAAAGGTCATGAGTTCGAATTCTCATTTCTACATATTGTTGAACTAAAAAAAATAAGTCACGTCTGGTTGAATGCATATCTTCAGACTAAGAGGTTATAGATTCGAACAACCCTACCTCTAAATGTTGTTAAACTAAAAAAAATGTAGTTTTGGCTATTTATTTTCATATTAGATTTTTTTTTTTTTTAGTTTAACAACATGTGAAGGTGAAGATTCGAACATCTGACATTTTCATCAAGAATATATGCCTAAATTATGCTTATGTTGACCGAATAGTCTATGTTAACGTTTTTATATAAATTTACATTACCTTTGCATTGTTGAATATTATTTTCTTTGTTTCTCTTTTCAATGGCATCTACTATATTGTCAGATTTTTATTTTTATTTCTAAAATAAATTATGAATAGTTTGTCGTAATAAGCCAAGATATTATTCTTTGCCCTAAATATTTTTGTTAAGTCATATTGTTATCTTACTGAATATTGGTGACTCCCTAAATTCATCTCAATATTGGTGACTCTCACCAAATATATATATATATATATTTAGTACAATAGATGTGAGGATGAGGATTTGAACCTCTAACTTCAAAGAAAGCAATAGACGACTTAATTGCAGAGTTATACTAATGTTGCCAAACTGAGCATAACTAAGTAGTTAAAGACATATCTTTCTGACCAAAAAGTCATAGATTTGAATCTCCCACCCCACATGTTGTGTGTTGAACTAACAAAAAAAAGGTATTTTTCTAATAAGAATTAAAGAGATAAAACACTCAATGAATATATATATTTTGATAAAGATTTGACCGCATACCACAATTAAAAATTTGACAACTAAGAGAAAGAAGTGCAAAAGATGATTTTTTATTCTTAAAAAAATTAAATAACTTTCAAATTTTAATGGTAGTATGCAAGAGATTCATACACATGAAATATATATAGTTTATATTGTGTTTTAGAATTATAACACCAAATTTACCAAAATTTGATCAAAATTATATTTTAAAAATGGGGTTCATATTCTCATTTATAATGCAGTAAATCAGGTAGAAAAAAGGAGAAAATTAAGCACCAAAAATTAAATTAGTGATAAGAGTTGTTCATCCTATAATTAAAAAAAAAGATTTATTGGGTATAAATGATTGGTTGGTTGCCTCTATATATCTTTTCTTTTAGCCAAAAAAAAAAAGGTGGACATAATTTGGTGAGAGAAAGATTTAACATTTTTGAATAAAATGAAATAAAAATACCTACTGAAACTGATTGAATTGAATTAGTTGAATCAAATTGACACATCAGTCAATTAAATTTTAGATTTTTTAAAAAATAAAAATAAATAATAGTTCAATATTGAAAACAAAAACAAAAACCAAATTAAGAGTAAGTTTGAGATGACTTTTGAAATGGTGACGAATAGCATTTGGTTAGATAATGTTATACATATGAAATTAGCTCGATTATGTGGCATGCTCTTCTTGCTCCACGTGTCCCAAACAGCTCGCTCTAGAAAGCTAGGACGAGCTAACCCCTTCAACTCAGCTAGATCAAGTCCTTAAAGGCATATGTTTCTTAATATAACTCATTCTGCCACAAACATGTACGAAAGGTCGAGAAAGATGGAGTTCGCTCATACGCCCCCTCCTTATAAAATGGAGGCTCTCACCCATTAGAGATACACAATCCTAACTAAACTTAGCTCGAACTAAATACTAACTTAAGTTTCAAAATATAGTTGACTAAGCACTACATTCATATAAGGTTTTTTTTCACAAATTCTTTCTACAACTAATAGGGAGCTGAACTCGAATCTAAGGTCCTCGTCCATAGCCCTGCATCAACCAACAACAAAACTGATATTGAAAGGTCTAAAAATACTTTTAAAATACTTCACTCGAAACAATTTTTTTTCCTTCAAAAGTTATTACAAAGTCACTAAACATCAATTTGATCGATTTACTTTTATAAAATATAAAATTGAAAAACTAGTTTATTGGTTTGGTTTATGTGACATTTATGGATTTGAATTGATTTGGTAGTTAGTTGTAGCGATTTTAATTTAGTTGACCCATTTTTGTAAAATCATTAAAAAAAATTGATATATATATAAATTTATGTATATAGCATAAAATTTAAAATTTTACAAAGTAGTATAATTCAAATCAAACTTAAATTCAATTGTAATATAAAATACAAGTAAAAAAAATCACACTTACTCATTAGAAACAAATTATGACATTTTTTATAATACATATTAAATTTATGGTATTAAATGAAATCTTTGATTTAAGTCCATAGGACGACCCAACATCAATATTTTTTTAAAAAAAATGAAACTTACGTTTTTTTTAGTCAACAATACATGGGATGAGGATTTGAACTTCTGACATTTAAGTCGAAAACATATTATTTAATCAATTAAGTTATGTTTAGATTGGTAAAAGAAAAAAAAAAAAGTCCTATTTATAACCTCACAAAGCTATACCCATAGAAAATATACCCTAGTAATATATTAATAATTTAATGTGATATGTTTAAAGTAAGTAGTAAGATTTTTTTTTTTTTTTTTTTTTTTTGGGGAGGGGGACAAAGTAATAGAAAAAAGGGGAAAGAAAAAGAAAAAGGGGAAAAAATGGAACAACTTTAAGGGAAAAAGAAAAATGAAAGGAAAAGAAAAAGGGGATACCAAGAAGAAGGAGAACCCAACACAACAGTGGCCTCACAAACACAGCTTTTCTTTTCTTTTCTTTTCCTCTCTTTACGCCCATTATTATTCAACTCCCTCTCTCATGTTGATGTTCATATGAATTCATAAATTTTCATAATTTTTATAATTTTCATATTCATGTGTCGCTCTCGTCTCTGAAAAGACAAAACCGTGGATCTATGAATCTCCTCTTTCCCTTCCAATCTCTTTCTATCTCTCTCCTCCATTCTTTCTTCTCCATTTCTCCTCACCCTTCTTTCCCCATTTCCCAATTCCTTCTCAATTCAACACCTTATTAGGGTTTTGATTCCTCTGCTTTTTCTTTCTTCCCAGATCTGTTTATACCCACTTCCCCCTCACCTCCAAATCCCATCTCTGTGTTTCTTTCTTCCCTTTTGATTTCACCCATACCCATCTTCTCAATTTCCCACCATTCTATTCTTCCTCTCTCCCTTTCCCTCTCTTTAATAATGTCGTCCTTGCGCCTAGATCTGACATCTAAGATCTACCCGGAACCTGACTCCCTCTTCTCTCTCAACTCTGCCTCCATCGACCATTTCGATCGTCTTCCTGATTCCCTTCTTCTCCTTATTTTCAACAAGATCGGTGATGTCAAGGCCCTCGGTCGATGCTGCGTTGTTTCTCGGAGATTCCACTGCCTCGTCCCTCAAGTGGAGAACGTTGTTGTTCGTGTCGATTGTGTTATCTCCGACGACGACTCCTCTTCTTCCTCTTCCTCCTCTGGTAAATCTCGTGGCCCTGTTTTTAGTATTCTCCGCTTCGTTTTGTGCGGCATTGTCAAGCGCTTCCCAGCGCTAGGCCAGTTTTTGGGTCAGACGGGTGCCTCCTCCACTTTGGCTTCTTCTTCCTCGCCCTCCTCTCTTGCGGTTGCTGTTGGGACCGAAGAGGATGGGGAAATTGATCAGGGGGGCGTAACCCATCACTCCCCCACCCAAGTTCTGAAGAATTTCAACGAGATTCGATTCCTTCGGATCGAGCTTCCCAGCGGGGAATTGGGTATTGATGATGGGGTATTGTTAAAATGGCGGGCTGATTTCGGATCCACTTTGGACAATTGTGTGATTTTGGGTGCTTCTTCCGTGATTCACCCCGGCTCCATCAAGCCTTCGCTTGCTCAAGATAACGGGACTGATGGGTTTTGTATTGCCAATGCCGGCTCCACCGACGATAATGGAAGTCTACCCGAATCCTTTTACACAAATGGAGGTCTAAAATTGAGAGTAGTATGGACCATAAGTTCGCTCATTGCGGCTTCAGCGAGGCACTATCTGCTGCAACCAATAATAGCGGATCACAAGACTTTGGATAGTTTGGTTCTAACTGATGCGGATGGACAGGGGGTTCTGTGTATGAACAAAGATCAACTCGAGGAGTTGAGGGTGAAGCCCTTGTCTGCTTCTTCGGCATCTAAGAGAACCCTTGTACCGGCTCTGAACATGAGACTTTGGTATGCCACACACTTAGAATTGCCTAATGGGTTGATATTGAAGGGCGCTACACTGGTTGCTATCCGGCCCAGTGAACCGTCTGCGGTGAAGAAGGATGTTTCTGATTGCTTTTGGGCTTCAACTGCTTTTGAAGAACCTTACAGGACTGCTGCAAAGATGTTAGTGAAGAGAAGAACATACTGCCTTGAGATGAACTCTTTCTAAAAGGACATTAGTTATTCGAGGTAAATTTTTTATACCACACAAGCATTGTCCTAATTTTCAATTCTTGCAAAATGAGTTGTGTTCCAAGTTAGATAATTTGATTAATTGATGTAGATCTTCTACGAACAATCAATTTTGTTTGTGGGCCTTGGCTACCCATGATCTGTAGGATGCCCATTTGGATTCTTTTTTGGTGGAAAATGAACCTTAGGAATTTGGATATGAAAATTATTGATGCATAATTTATTTCAGTTCGTTATGGGACAATAATGCACCGATCAATTATATGAATGATTGAACTTTCTTTAACCGAACGCGTCCATAACTAGCTTCACTTCATATTGGTTTTCAAAAGTAGCTCATTATATATGTTTTTAGGAATAGGATTTAGTACGTTGAATGAGTTTATGATAGTCCAACTTATCTGCTATCGTGGTGTGCTTTGCAATGTTCAACTTCTCTTCTGGTTGTTTAGGCTATTTGTGCAACTCTTTAACTGTTCTTATTTTGTAACTGTATTAGAGTTTCGATTTTCAGGTATTTGAAGAACATTGGTGCAAAAGGAGGAAACTGCATACCTTCAGAAAATGAGAATCATGAAGAAGTTCTTATTGATGTGCGGCCTGAGATAAGTGGATGAAAATCAAACCAACTTCTGATTGGAGTGGTACGAAAGGGGGGAAAGAGAAGAAAACTGATTCGTTGTTGGCATTAAAATACAAATGGTTGACCGTTTTTGGTAAAGGCGATAGTGGAAAATGCATCTGCTGGTTGTTTTTGTTACAGGCATTTGCTACTTGGAGTGCAGACAAACAGCTAGAATGATGTTGTAAAAGCTTTGAGTTTGTAGTCCTTTTAACTTCTGTCCATCCTGTATATGTGAATACTGTAGGGGTAAGACTTCATTATGATCTCATGTGATATAGTTTGAAGTTTATAAATGTGAGCCTTTGTTAAATCTTAGTTGAATAATTGTCATCGTGGCTGGAAGCTGTGTACAAATACGACACAAGTGTCTGAATGATGAGTGCGCAGCACAGAAGAGAGAGGACAGGAATGGTGAATGGCTGCCCCTCTTTTTATGAAACATAATGTGGGGAAGGTCAAGGAAAGAAAACCAAAGGGAATTGGGAAAAAGCTCTATTATTAGGCAACAGGGCTTTGTACATCAGTAAAAAGAGAGATGGTGTATCTGAGAACATATTATGCAAAACAGTGATGTGTACACAGATTGGTGAGTTTTCTCAGTTGTACACTGTTATTTCTATTATTGTGCAATGCAACTGAGTCATATCATTATATGTAGAATGTGAGTGGGACATGGAATCTTGGCATAATATGAGAAGCTGAGTTGTAAATGCCAAATTCTTCGATGAAGCTGAACTTCACTGCCCTGGCCAGGTTTAGAAATTGAATAAGGGACACTCGGAAACTGGCCTTGTTGGTGTCTCTGATGGACCTTATCTTGTTCCTAATATGTCATCTGTCCTATGCGCCATTCTCACTGTTGAGAGTGAAGGAAGAGGAACAGCTTTTTTGTTTGGTAGGTCAGGTGTGTCCATGGCTTATCCACTGCTTCAACTTGAGAAAGTTATTTTTCTTTGTTCATAATGGTGTATGATATCTTTGTGGAAAATGAGTTGGAATGTTTTGACCGCAACTCAAATGATTGAAGAAAATTCAATACAACTCGTAGGCCGCCCCATTAGGTGCAGTGCAGGTGGATTTTAGGCTCTCTTTTTCTTTTTCTTTTTCTTTTTCTTTTCCTTTTTTTTATCAAATTTGCCCCCATATAATGCTAACGTGAATTGATTCACACGGTATTCCACGTGCCTCATGCTATTCGGCTTAGAATGTGAGTTAGTGATGCCTTTACGGCTATTGGAATAGTGCAGCACTCCGCTACTTCGCCTAGTAGCATGGTACTTGTCATAGCCCTATTTCACATTTTGTGGTGTTTCTATTTTTTACTTGTTGCAACTATGTCAATCGTTTTCCTTCGTTTTCTCTGGCTATTAAGATGTTTCAATTCAATTTTTAAGACCAATTTGAGAATTTTTGAACCTACGCTACGCTTCTTTTCAAGAATGTGTTTTCAATTTTGACCGGGGTGAAATTGGACATTTTGAAAAAAGAAGAGAATAGGATTTGCCAATCATTTCTCTTTTTTCTCCTTTATATTTAAATATTTGTTAGATGACCATTGCGTCAATTATTTTTTGAACGGCAGCAAATAAAATTTTAAATATCATTTCATGATTTTCTGATTTATAATATAATATTTAAACTATACTATATAAAATAATAATAATACTACTATATGCACACGTGTCCCATGTTTATAAATATATGCTTCCCTGTCATAGTTGGATAATATCCATGCAATTACTGGCTTAATTATGCAGGCTTAGCTGCTTAAATCTACAAAATTCCTTAACTCAAAACTCTGCCTCCTTTGTCCATCTCTGAAGCCAAACAAATTAATTGAATAAACAAAATTTAATCAGTGAATTAGCTGTTTGTCACATGAAAACATTTTCTTAGCTTTGTAGAGTTGAGAATGCACGTGAAATCAAAAGTCTCTCTTAAACCCAAACACACGCTCTCATGGTCATGGCTGCCTACTCTATTCTTCTCTCTTCCCCTTGACTTTTTATCCATTATTATTATTTTCCTTACAAATCACTATCTCTCATTATCTTACTAATTAATATTGCTACTGATTATGTCAGCCTCACCTGTCATTTTTATTTAATTATAATTTATAACCACACAAAAACACTGCAAAATGTCATATGCCTGATTCTGCTGCTTTCGAAACTTAGAACTGCAGTGGAGTGTGGAACTCTAAGAAATCTAACTCAGAAACCAAAACAGAATGCCAAGTTTCGTTCCTTTGTTAATGAATATAGTAAAAGCAACGTGTCCATAAAACCAGTTCATGGGTTGCATTGCAAGTCTGTTTCAGTTCCTGATGGAGAAAGGAAATTTGGAGTATTAAAAATTGGGGGATGTTGTGTTTGGATGAGAATTTGTATGGAAGCAAAAAGAATCATCTTCAATGGAAGCTGTTGAAAAACATGCATTGATTGTGGAAGATTACACATAAAAACATAATAAGAATCGATGCGAGCAGAAGAAGGAACGAAGGAATTCAAAATGGATAAAGCAAAGAAAAAGCCAGTGTTTCAGAAGCATAAAAATGTATAGACCGAACATGGAGGGCAGCAGTAGGGCGGTCCACCTCTCATGCTCCATCTTCATTTTCCAGCATCACGACCTGCCAGGGAAAATGACATCCACTAAAATCCATAAGAAAGCTGCCTAGACCTTAAAACTGGTTTCTGGGTGTGAAAATTTTCAGCCTAAAGTGGACTTGAAAGCGCAGAAACAGAATGCCACGTTTAGATCACAGTTGTCTCATTCATGATATTTTCTGTAAAGATGCCGATATATCCAGAATGCACAAAATAATTCACAGGATATTGTTCTCTAAATCATGTAGATCATCACCAGATTAGACGAGTTGTTAATTTGATCTGACTAAAAGTTTGAATTTATTATATGAAAGAATGATATACCCAATAACTAAGAATCTAAGAATAGTATTTTTCAAGTGAAAAGTACCAGCTCCCATCGCTCCTACAGCAGTTTAAATTGAAGCCAGTCACTTGAAAAACAAAAAACCAAAAAGTAAATGAATAATATCTCAATTATTCAACTTTTCATCATAATAATAAGTAGAGAATAGTTAGAAAAAAGATTCCTTTAAGCTTCATCTTCTTCAGATGAAGAGGGAGAGCTTGATTTTAACCACTGTTCACAGCTGAAAGTGAAACGGTCATTTAATTGTTTTTCAGTTAAAGCAAGGAAATAACTATGGAGTATGCTAAATGAACAGCCATCTGAAATTGTTTAGTCAGTAGAGAATGCCAACTAGAGGAAAAAGGAAAAAGAAACAATACAGAGAGCAAATGGCAACACGAATTAGATAAATTCACTATTATTGGAACTTTCACGAAGTAACAAAACTGAGGCTCAATTAGATCTGTTTGATCCCTCCCACATGATCCAGTGGCCTTTTATTTTTATGAAGCCCAATAGCCCATTGGGTATTCAGCTACACAAAGGACCCAGCAGTATAAGATGTTGATAAGTTTGTTGTTTTACCAAAATCAGGCCCTATAACAAGTGTTGAAATATTATTTAGAATCCATCGTAAATATTTTTTGACTTGACAACCTTATTTGGGTGAATATTTTATAAAAATATTAAAAGTATAATAACTACAACAATAAGGAAAAAAATATGTGTCATAAACATAGTTTAACTAGTTAAGATATATATTCTCAACTAAAAAATTAAATGTTAAACTATTCATCAATGTTTTCTAAAATAACAGACGAATAAAGTTATAACCAGCAACTCGATTATAAGATATTAATGGTATTATTAGAACAATCTCCACTATGAACAAATAGTTTCCTCTACCATCTTCCTTCAGTTTTTCTTGTTTCTTTTTCCCCTCCTTTTTTTTAAAGTTACATAGAGAAGCATTTAGATTTCATTTTTCCTGAAAAGAATTTCTTTTAAAGTTAAACCACTTCTAGAAATGAGTTCTTCTCCACCTAAAAATCAGTTCCTATACTTTTCTCATCCGGATTCTGATTTGCATTTAACACATCCTATTGACCACAGAAGAGGTAATACTTATAATCTTATTCAAATACCACAAAATCAGATTAAATAGTAAGGTGGAAAGAGAAAAAAGTAGAGAGTGGCTCAATAGCATGATCTTTTATATTAAGCAAGTTGTTGATGTGAGACGCGAACACGCTCAAACATGTGTCGTGAGCTCATTACAACTGAAGATGTACTCCATATCTCTATTTCGTTCAAGAAGATACTTTTGTTTTCGACTTTCTTTTCAAACTGGTAGAGAATACTATATAAAGGTCAGCAAAACTCAACATCCAAAAAACTTTAAGATATCTGACCTCTAATGTAATGATCGCAAATATACTAGCCATTTGCATAAGGTTGAAGCATTTACAGTAAATTTGGGGGAGAGGAGAGACCATTTACAGTAAATTTGAGATGACTTTTTAGAGTAGTTAAGTGCAACACTTTTTCTTTAAGTACTTTCTGAAAAGAAAAAAAAAACACTAATGAAGTAAATCTTCAAAACGTACTATTAAATGCTTTTAAAAAAATTTCTGCGTCCAAGACGAAGAAAATTTCAATGTCATTGAACAACTTTAAATCAATTTCAGCTTTGCCACAGATATTGATTGGTGGATTAGCAAATAGAAGCTTCCACCTACATGTGGTGAGAGTCTAAAATGGGTGTTGAGAAGGATCATGAATCTCTTATCAGCATATGACTTTCACTATCTAAGAATGAATTGATCTTTTTAGCTGCAGTTTTTTTAATGGATATCTGAGTCTACAGCCCACAGGGCTTCCTACTTTAGCTTGCCAGGCATGATATTAAGGTCTTATAAGAACCCAAGGGCGTGGAAGGGCTTCAAAGTTGACTGACTTAATTATCAGGCACATGCAAATTTACTCTGATCTATTAAACATGCAAGTTTTATTCTTATATTTTGAAAATAATTTTAAGCACCCTATGTAGTAGCATGAACCACGTATGTGTCATTCAAAAAAAAAAAAAAAAAAGAAACCAGCCTAGTAGTTCAACAAAATGAGATTAAAAAATAAACTGTTTGGTATTTCAAAAGATATGATTTATATATTTAATAAATCACAACGGTACAATTTATAGTCCCCCAAAAAGATTGTTTATGAAATTTAGTCTTGATCAGGTAAACATTGTATTTATAGGCCTAAAGGCAAAGGAAAGCAATAGTTACTCTAGTTTCAGTTGGTTGAACCCTAATTAGCAGGAATCTAGTCAGCCACTGTGTATTTCACCAAACCCCATGAAACCCTAGCTAGCTAAAGACTATAGCTGCTACTGAGACAGCCATTTAAAGAAGAGAGAAATAGTGAAAAGTTGTCCTCTTTTGTAAAAGTGCGCTTCTTTCACTCAGTGACAGACACACGGCATGGCTTAGTTAAAATTAGAAGGAGATTCAAACACTTGGCATGGACTTATAAACATAAACATAAAACATATGATGCTAGAGAGAAGGGAACCAACAAGACAACACGCTGGGGGTGGCCAGTGGGGGACAATAACCCTCACACCAATCCATGCAGTAATCACAATATTCATAATAATATATAGACAAAGACTCAACCAATAAAATATATGAAACCCACAAAAGTATGTCCACTAATTCATGTTTTTGTGACTATCAAAAACAGATCAGACACAACACAGTAGCACATGAATCCAAAATGTCAAGAATTCCAGTAATAAGGAAACCGTGTCGATGAATGAAGAAAAAATGCAGATAGGAAGAGAAACAGGATCATAGACGAAATATTTAAATTAAAATGTGAAAAGGGAAATTATTGAAGATGAACAATGGATGATAGGTTTATTGAAATACCTGGAAATAGGGTGGAAGAAATGTGGTTTCTCAGAACTCATCAGTTTTTTCCTTTACCCTTCTGATCAGAGTGATGGGTTCCGTCGGCGTAGCAGAGTTGCCAGCTGCCATCGAACAATGCAGGCGTCAACTGATGATGATGGTGCTGGTGATTTTCCAACTGTGGAGCAGTCGTCGGTGACGCAGCTCCGATGAAGAAGGGTACGTTTGCTCCGTCTAAGTGAGGAAACCTCTGGAGGTAAGGTAAAAGAGACGGTGAAATATTGGACTGAAGGGTCCCCCTATTGCAACCAGCAAGGCCGGCAGAGATGGTGAAGTTGAGATTATAGTCGTTCAAATTATCTGGGACGAAGGAGAAATGTTGAAGGCGATCCTGGGTACTATCGGCAGCCGAGATATTGAATTGCGGAATGGACATTGGTAATTGGTGTGGATTCCCCAAAAAGATTTGCCCTGAAAATCCGGCAGATTGATTATGGCCCGGCCTTGAAGAAGACAAGGGTTGGCCGATAATCCCAGAGGAGGTGGCTAAGTAATCCATGGCCGTTACCTTGTCGAACAAATTCGGCTCCCCGACCGCGTTTTGACGGGCCGAAGTGGTACGGTTTGTGGTGGTGTTAGAGTCGTTATTGTTGATACCGCCAGTGAGAAGCTCAGTAAAAGTTGGGTTGTTGTTGCTGTTGGGAATCGAATGGACATCGCGAGATTCTTGCTCTCTTTCCTTCTCTTTCGCAGTTCTCTCTCTCGCTCTGTCACGTGCTTTAGCTCGATTCACTAAGATTTCAGAGCGGGAGAGAGATAATCCCGAGCCCTTGCTCGTCTCTGAGGTGCTGCTGCACGCCGACCTCGCCAATGAAAGCTGCTGCTGTTTTCTGGCCTCAACGTCGAGCTCCAGTTCCGGTGAATCGAGCCCTTGGTCAGTGCCGTCGCTACCCATTTTCTCGTCGCTTAGCTGCCTGGGAGTTTCAGGGAAAGAGCCGTTCAGCGACGGAAGCTCAGCGATGGCGTCGGCAGCGGCTTCGATCAGCCACTCGACGGCTTTGCTCGGCTGTTCGAAACCCAGCCGATCTTGAAGATCGTAGAACTGAATCGCGGTGGCGACGGAGAGCCGGACCCGTCGGTCTCGAAGCCCTTTGGAGGTCCATACTTTACTGTGTCGATCTTTCCCGCCGGAAGCTCGAGCAACCCTAATTATACGCGACGAGTGGTGCCACCCACGGAGGCGATTGGCAGTTGCAGCAAAGCGGCCGCCTGGTTCAAGTCCTCCGGTGGGATTTACGCTGCCAGCAGAAACCGCAGCGAGCCTTTTGGAGAATTCTTTGTCTTCTTCATCATCTGGGGTTGGGGAATGGACAGTCGCCTTTTGCCCTACCTTGTTGGAGTCGCCATTTCCAATTCGTGGAAACTTACAGGCTTGTTCTTGAATATCCACCACCTCCATACCACTTTCATTCCTTTCTCAAACAAAGATTAATCATACAACACCAATAAGCTTTTTTGACCTCTGGTTACTGGGTGCAGCGATTCCTCTTATACTTTTTACCCTACAGAGAGAAACAAGAGAAATGGGTTTGGTTTAAGTTTAAAGAGAGATAAAAGCGAAGTAATAAGAGAAGAAGGAGGTTGAATGGAGTGCAGGTGGGGTTACTGTCCTATACATATTGATGATGATAACTCACAGAGTACTTTGGCTCTGTAGTGATAAAAACGCCTTTTTCTTCACTTCGATATATCACATTCCAAGTCAGGACTCAGGAGGATAGGAAGAGAGCCATCGTTTAAGCTTTTTCTTTTTTTCCCCCTTTTCTTGCCTTCCCTTCCAAAAGCAAAGTCCACCTTAAATTATTTGTCTCTCACGCCCCCCCTTTCTTTTACCATCTCTTCTCTGCAACCCAAAAGTTATATCTCCAAAAAAGAAACACCCACATTACAAGAATACAGATTCAATGCCCTTTGCCTTGTACATACACAGCCCCAAATACGTAGATTTCTGAGTGAGGTCTTAAACTGAAACTTTTAAAGCAAAAGCTAACAGCCTTTGATCTGAAG
>JAOANK020000018.1:2251601-2264499 GCA_026257165.2 Telfairia occidentalis | reverse complement strand
TAAAATCATTAAAACGATTTTAAGTTTTTAGATTTCAACAATTGCACAAAATAAAAAAATCAAGGAAGAACAATGAATATTCACACTATTTGAGAAAGATGAAATTGAAATTATACCTAAAATAAAAAAAAAAAGAACATACAAAAAAAAAAACTAGATGGAGAGGAAAAAAATAAATGTAACACAGTAGCAAATCTAAAGAGTACGAAGAGAAGAGGAACAAAAAAATCCTAGAATAAAAAAAAAACTGAGATCTAAAATCTTATATTTAATGTAGTAGAAGGAAGAAAAAAAAACCTAGATGTAGATGAGGATAGGGAAAAAAAATCTAGAGAATGAGGAGGAGAAGAGAGAAAAAAAAAATCTAGAGAAGGAAGAGGAGAAGAGGAAAAGAGAGAAAAAAAAAATCTAGACTGGTTTTTAAAACCCAGGCTTCTGGACGGGTTTTTAAAACCTTCCATATAAGCTTATTTTAATGCCTGAGAAAAAACTTTTCTCAGGAAAATAAATTAAATCCTCCAACCAAACATGGGCTTCAAAAGTCTAAGTCAATTCCCACCTCTAAAACCCTCCAACCAAACAGCCCCTAAGGGGCACATGAATTAAATTAAATAACTATAAGATTTGAAGAAGATTGGTATATTTTTATTTTCTACAATTTTAGCCAAATGTTTATTATCCATAATATAATTTAATATGTATTAAAAAACTACAATTGTTTAAAAACATTTTTTTTTCCTTTTTATTATTTTATAATATTTAAATTATGTTCGATTTGCTACTACAACATATTTTATTATTGTATCAATAAAAAAGTTCACGTTTGAATCTCACCCAACGTACTATAAAACTAATATAGATATAATATAAATAATGACAATCGATGAGAAAAGAGATGATAATATTGATAATACAAATCGTGGCAGGGT
The DNA here is from genome assembly GCA_026257165.2 of Telfairia occidentalis. Classification (NCBI taxonomy): domain Eukaryota; kingdom Viridiplantae; phylum Streptophyta; class Magnoliopsida; order Cucurbitales; family Cucurbitaceae; genus Telfairia; species Telfairia occidentalis. The sequence continues at coordinate 2,263,570 of JAOANK020000018.1, read as the reverse complement.
GGGCTGGGCAATTTGAGATTTGGCAATTTGGTCCTTGCTGGTTTTTGTGGAGTTTGCAAGAAGTTGAATGTTAAAATTTTAGAAATGAAGGTCATTATTGAAGGAATGATAGAAGCTAAAGGAATTGAACATCTTACCAAATTTATAGAGTCAGACTCCCAAATTGTAATTGATCTCCTCAAGACCATAGACCGCGATCTAACGGAGTTTCATGGTTTTGCAAAAGAAGTAAAAATTCTTGGAGCAAGAGATTGGAGTCACTGATTTTACAGAAAAACAAATATGTTAGCTCGTGCCCTAGCCCAAAAAAAAATGGAAGGAAAGAGAAGAATTGAATGGGACTCTAATTTTCCTGTTTGACTACTTCGTTTAGCCTCTTTCGACTTGTTTGTTTAATTTACGAGTATTGTTTTGCTCAAAAACATAAATAAATAATGATCATACTAACCGTTTAATTACCTTTGTTAATTGTTTTGCAATAGTAGACGGGCCCGATCCACATTGAAGAGCAAGATCTATGGGTTAGCCCGTTAACGGACAATATAAGGCTAGGATTTTATAAACTTTGTAAAAAAAAATTATTATTATTATTATTTTTTTTTTTTGGGATTTCAACAATATGTGAAGTGAGAATTCGAACTCATGACCTTTTGATCGGGAAGATTATGCCTTAACCACTTGAAGCTTTTTTTAATTTTACAAAATTTATTATATTATAGGGTTAATTAGGAGGCAAGTGTAAATTTAAAAAAGAATTGTCAAAAACAAGTTGTTTTGAAAACCATTTTACTAAATAATTTCAAAACCACCTATTTTTCTCAATTTTTTTAAAGATTTAAATCCTATTTTAGTTGCTTAACTTTTAAGTTTGTTCTATTTTGGTTCCTAAATTTTTAAAATGTTCATCTTAGTCTTAAAACTTTCAAAAAAAATTTATTCTAATCTTTGAAATTTCAAAATATTCGTTTTTGTCTCTGAACTTTAAAAAAATAACTATTTTGATATTTATCTTTATTTTAGTTTTAACAAACTAATGATACAACTTCAAATATATGAATAAGTATGTTAATATGAGTATGCATTTAAACCACATAAAGTTAAAAACAAACATCAAACAAATAAATATTAGATGATAAAATTATATATCAAAGACTAAAATGATTATTTTTTATAAGTTAAGAAACTAAAATAGACATTTTGAATGTTTAGAGATCAAAATAAAACAAACTTAAAAATTTAGAGATCAAAATGAACCTTTTGAAAATTCAAACCAAAATATAACAAATTTAAAAGCTTAGTCGGCCCTCGAGTGATTTGAATTCATATTGAAGGGGCACACACACTTTTTTAAGTTATTTTTGACCAATTGAATTAATTATTAATTTAAATATATATATATATATATATATATAATGAAATAATTCTAAATTTAAAGGTATGTGTACCCGAGTCCCTTCATGAATCCACTGCTGGCTTGTTTACTGGTTTCTTCAATCTCTCTCCACCCGCACCAATCCAAAGTCTCATTTTTGACATCTTTTCCAGTAGATGACAAGAAACAGAGACCGAACTGAACCAGCTTGATTAGACACGGTTTGAATGGTGCGGTTTAGTTCCACTCAAACATTGACCAAACCGATCGGTTCGAAAAAAACCGAACCGATTGACCCCTCTTTTTCAAAGAACGTATGAGAAGGCCCAACTTTGTTAGCGAAAAAGAAAGAATAATTGTTTTCCCTCTCTTCGTCGCTGCTCCTTCGTCTACTCCGTTGAACGGACGTCGATCGACCAGGTTGCTCATACTTCTCAAGATCTGCACTACAGCCATCGCCATGGTAATTTCTTTTTCTCTTCGTTATACTCTTCTCTTGATTGAACTCTTCTATATATTCACGATACAGCTGCCTCGGAATTGTTGAAAACGCTTTACTAATCCGCATTTTGATTGTTCATCTCGATTTCACTATTTGACCTAATTAAGGGAATGTCCAATGGGGTCGGCGTTGGTTTTGATGATTTTTAGAAAACCAACTTCGTTTTACTTCCGTTTGGATACATGTGGAGATTTTTTTTCGATTTTGCTTGTTGATTACTGCATTTGAGGGTTTGTCTTTTAGTGTTGAGCGTATGATTGCGTGTACTGCATTGCAACGTTTCTCCAGCTCCACCACTCGACTCAGTCTCCTTTTTAATGGTTGGTTTTCTATTTAAGCCGGAAAAATTAGGCCTAGTTGCCTTTCTGATTTTAATTATGATATAATATCGAATTGATCATGTAGATGGATGTTTATTGGTTCAAAGTCTTGGTGTGATCAACTCTGTTGCAGGAAATTTAGTTCTCTCCTTCAAATTTGGCAAAATGAATTCCTGAATTTGCCGAGAACAAACTCTTCAATGGCTTTTAGGTCTACAACTACTAACTACTAATTAATAGACTTAATTACTTCTGATAGATAATGACAAAAGTCGTCTAACAGGTAACAATAGATGGTATTAGCGAAACAAAATTAGAAGGAATTCAAGTGTTATACCACATCAATTGCTCGCATTAACATAAACTCACCCTTAAATTTATTTGTCCAATTCAGATTCATCTGGGGCACGGTACTTTGATAAGTCATATGGAACTGAACTATATAAAATATGTAAGTTATTTGGTAGCTGAACCATATCCCGTAGTTTGTTATAAGTTAGGACTAGATGTGCCATAATAATGTTTTCTCTTGAATTTCTAGGTGCACCTGTGTTTATTTGCAGCTTCTGCATATTTTGCATTAGTCTTTCAAAGGGTTTCCAACAATTCGTCAGGCAACCTAGGAATTTCTTTGCCAATTGTCCAAGCATTTAGGATCCCTCTGACATGGGGCTTCAATTGAAGACTTAGTCTTCATGTTATTAAATGCGCATTGGTATTGAGCTAAAGATAAGTCCTCATGTTGGGGTTTGTCTGTCTTATTGACCCTTAGGTATTGGTGATACTAGTTCAAATTCTTTCTTCAAAACGTAAGTGTTCCTTTTATTTATCTGCACTCACCAAGGCATACAGCTTTTGATCATATGTACTAGGCTCACTTAGCTTCTCACTAAGCAAAACGATCAGATTTCCCACTTCAGCACGAAAATTTTCTATATCTATTCCCAAGGCATCAACTTTTTCTCCAAAGTGTTTACCGTAAGCTTGGTGCTGGAATGATGGTGCTTCAAAAAGTTTCTGTTCCAGAGTTTCCAAACCTTGTTGGCATTCGACCTTACTGAAATTTGCCTCTAGAGCTCTCCCATTGCACATATGGAAGGAAAGAAACAATTGAATCTTCAATGACAAGTATAAATTTTTCTTTGGGTGATTTTTACGATCTTATTCAGTTTAGAACGAGAGTGATTTTTTTAAATAATACCAAACATGTCTCTAGACCTTGGACGGGTGTAGGTTTTAAAAAGAAAAAAAAAAGGAACATGTCTCAAAGAGTGCTTTACACTAAGATTTTTATAATTACTCCACTTTTTTAGTCAACTTAGATAGATTTTGGGTGTTTTGTTTAATTTCCCATTTCAAGCAAGGAGATTCCTTGTCACCTTGGCCTTTAGATTGTTTATGATTGGTTTTTCTTTAATGAAAGTCTCTGTTTCTTGTCAACTACTGGAAAAGATGTCAGATTGCTAGTTGGACTTCACTCATGAGTGTCCTCCATGGTGAGGTTGAACTATTGGATTTAAGGACAGTTGCCAAGAATTCTCTGCAGATGGAAATTTCGTTGCCAACATCTTTGAGATTCTACTTGGAAGTCACATGTACAGGCCAGGATCATGGTGTTTCATATCACTTCGGTGCAGGGCCTCCAAATTCAGTTCTTTCGATGAACTTTGGCAGAAGATCTAAAATTTGTAGAGGACAGATTCTTGTATAGCATTCAAGTCTGAAACAACTCAGGATATACAGGATTGTCTGTCTGTACAGAGAATGACAAACAACATGTCACACAACCAGCTAATTAATTAAATGGAAAACTGACGACCACATTATTTACTAAACGAAAATAGAAAAACACAATATCTATATTAAGTTTAGTCATTTTCTCTCTGGTAGTTGGACAATACTTAAAATGACTTGATTTTTCAAATTTATCAATGAATAATGAGGTGTGCATAATTAGCAATAATTGATTCACTGGTATTTGGACAATACCTGAAATTACTTGCACTCGCAGATGTTAAACAAAATCCTTTAAATTACTTGATTTATGAAATTTATCGATTTGAATTCTGAGATGTGCATACTTAGCATTAATTGTTTCATTGAAGACCAAATTAGTTTGGCTTGATTTTGATGTTATTACGTTCCTATGCTTTTCCTTTTTAAATAGGTTCTATTGCAGCTAGACCCTTTTCTCAATGAACTTACCAGCATGTTTGAGCGTAGTACCGAGAAGGGCTCAGTGTGGGTTACTCTAAAAAGATGTATGTGTATATCAGGATTGTTAATTAGTTTCATCAATCTTTTGTGGTAATCTTTAGGAGTCTGATTAGTTTCAAACTATATTGCATCTCTTATTGTTGTAGCATCACTGAAGTCTAAGGTGCAGAGAAATAAAATGACCACTGCTGGTCAACCTATTGAGTACAGGTGCCTCATCCGTGCAACTGATGGGAAGAAGACAATTTCTACTTCAGTAAGTATTGGCGCATCATTTTTTCTTTTTGGATTAAAAACTTTGCTCGAGTTTAAGTTTTTCTCAAAAATTCCAAATTTACTTGGGCCGAAGTTTGTTATCCATCCATTGAAGAATGCTGCGTTTAGTCATCCTTTTTTTTATTATTAAAAAAAAAAAACTTTATTTATGCTTTACTCAAAGTTCATATTATAACTCAATGCCAACCTGGAGTGGGGTCATATAAAAAGGTGCTGCTAGTTTTATGGAAATTAAGGGCGGGCACAGTTCGCTTTCTAGTACCAAATTAACATTTAGTGTATGCTATTTTTTATGTGACGGCACATATTTTGAAGATATGATCAGTATTGAAGATATAGTATTAAAACTTGAATTGAAATCTTGGCATTTAAATTTTAAAAATGGAATAAACTTCACAGTAGTAACTTGGTAAGTATTATTCTGTTTCAACAATACTTAGCTACTTATTGATCATTAGAAATCTTCTGACTGACTTTCATTAAAAAAAAAAAATTTGTTAGCTGTTTATTTATTATTATTATTATTATTTTTGAAAAAAAGAAAAAATCTCTTTCTTTTGACGATTCTCTCTTCTACTTGACAAAAACAATGGTGGTCGGTAGAAGATACCTACTAAGTAGGTAAGTGTTATTTTTTTATTTTGCATTTAGGATTGATGGGTATGCCATCTCACTTTCATTTTCTTCATGAATTAGTAGCCATTCCCCTTTCTTCAGATCTTATTATCACTATAGCTTTTTTTTTTTTTGGTACTTATTTCCTTGCATTTTTACCCTTGGTCTAATTTTTACCACCTTTGTGGAGGTTTCGAACTTCATTGAATCTGAAGCATTTGTAACATTTTCTCCTGTACTGGTAAAGGTTGGGGCAAAAGATCACCTGAGATTTCAAGCTTCCTATTCAACCATTCTTAAAGCCCACATGACTGCTCTTAAAAAAAGGGAGAGGAAGGAGAAGAAGAAGGCACCAGACGTAGAGAAGGATCTGAAGAAAAGACCCAAGAAAGTTTGAAGGGGACTCTCGCTTCTGAAGGTTCCAAAAACTAGTTTAACTTCCTTTTCTTCGTCACTTTTTGTTTTCACGATGAAGTGTTGTGCTTCCCTTGTATTTCTAGGAAATTGCAGAGGAAAGAAGGGGAGAGGTAGGATTTTGGAATTTCAGGAATTGAAAAATTCTTGCGTTTGCTTTTTGTTTAGCCATTTTTTCCTTTGAAAAAATATTTAAAATATACATGTGATTTATTGTGGAATTGTCTAGAAGTTTTGCAGACTCTCTTCCTTGAAGTTATAGAAAAATTTTGCTTGGCTTAAATGTGCAATCACGAGGTTGATATTGTATGTGATTCACCTGAGAACTTGTGGAAGGAAATTTCAGCTGCTGCTATTCCTCCCAACTTTTTATTTAAAATGATCATTTACTTTTGACACATTCACGCAGAATTTCATAAGTTGTTTTTTTTATATTAACTACATCTTGATATTAGTTTTTGAACTATAAATAAATAAATAAATAAATTAGTTTAGAGTTTTGTTAAATGTGAGTGATTAGAACAGCAATTTCTTAAATTTTAGCATCCGGTGACTGCTATTTGATAGTTTGTAGTCTCTTAATTTGTATTTAAAATGAAGAAAACTGGAGGAGGACGGCTACTACTGATATCCACCCAAACAATATAAAGTATTTTCAACAATTCTTTTAAAGAGGTAAATATTTAACAATTGTATCGTCTTTGGACCGTCATTGTATCTGATGTCATCAAATGAAATCAACTGTACGTACTGAAAAAAAAAAAGAAAAAAACAAAAAGAAATCAACTGTACGGTTAGACAAGCATCTTAGTACCTAAGTAGTAATAAAAGCCATTAAATTCAATTTTGATGGAGGAAATAAAGGAAATGTGAAGCCTAACATCTAGTAGAAGGAGTTTTTTTTAGTGCAAGAACGGCAAAAATCACTTTTCTAGAATATGGTTTGGGAAAATCCCTTCTTGGACAAACCAGGTTGTTCTGCGCAAAGTGCTTCTTTCTTTTTTTTGTCCTAAAAAAAACTAAAAGTCCTGAAGCAAAGTAATTCGGTTTGAACTTATAGGCCCCGTTTACTTCCATACAATCGAAATGGAGAGAAATCGGAACGAAAATTAATTGGAATGAAATCAATTGGAATGAAAATCTTATTCATTTGATGTTGTTTACTAGGAGTTGTCTAGAATCGAAATAAAAAATTCATTGATGATGTTTACTTTCATTGGAATTGGAATCAGATAAATTATAATTACAAAAATAACCTTTTATATTTCTAAACAATTAAAAAGTTATGACAATTATTAAAGAGAGATGAGGGGTAAACACTATCGAATGGAATGAAAATTTCCATTCTTTGATACCTTAATCTTGACAAAAAATCAAATTGAATTGAGTCAAACCATTTACACCTCTATCACGGGAGATCAAGAGTCCAACACCTCACTACACTAATTCAATTTTTAGTGTTTCAGATTTTAAATTTGAAAATTACAAAAAGAAAATTACATTAAAAACAATATGATGTATACTAATATATTAATTTATATAATACTATAAAAGGTTAATTATATAAAACTTATAGCATAGAATAAATTAATAAATTAATTATATTATATTTTAAATTGAACTAATGTTAAGTGAATTATTCATAGTTATTTTTCTTGTTTAAAAATATATTACTAAACACAAACCGAACAACTTTTTAAATCGAAATCCAATTTCTAAATTTACTACCAAACACATTTGAAAATACATCATACAACTTTATTAACATTGAATCCATTATTTTCAAATCACTAACCAAATGCAAAATTCGTGTTTCCACATCCCTAATCACATGCACCTTCAGTAATTATCATACATTGTGACTAAATTCTTTGTTCTTTAAAGAAATCTCAACCCCCTAGAAAAATTTTGAGATCAGATGACCAAGAACGGTTAGAAAGAGGTGAAAAGTGACCAACTAGATCCTTCTTATGTACATCTTGACACCAAGATTCCAAAACATATAAAATTTACCATTTCAGAAGTAAAAATCTGTCAACAGAAAATCACGTTGGTTAAAAAGCAAAACAACTCAGATTTCCTCATCATCAGAATTCAACACATCAGTTTCTCCATCATCATTTGATGCAGAATGCTCTTTCTCATACTGGGACTCAATATAAGCCATAACCTTACGCCTGTACTTATCAGGATGATCCCACCAAGTTGGTGTGTTCAGTATAGCTTTCTCCAGCCAATATTCATCATATTCCTTCTTTTCAGTGAGTTTTTGGTAAAACCTTCCCCATTTGTACATTGATCGCTTCAAACGGGCACTCTTGCTTCCTCCAAATAGATACTTTAAGTAATCCTTCGCTAATCGGGTTAGCTCTTCCCCACTAATGATGTAAATGTACTGCAACAGAAACATTGAAACAACAAAAGATGAGCCAAGGCTCTGTAACTTGCAAGTACACAACCCACAACCCAGATGTTTTACAAATTTTCCCACTCAGTACATAAAGATTGAAATACAAAATAATCAGACTTAAGAACAAGATCTTTTTCCTTTTAGCTTGACTAATAACAAGAGGGGTCAAAAAAGGGAAGAAGTCTAAGTCATTATAGTATCACCATCTAATATAGAGTTTAGCTTAACCAATCCTGAACACGTGAATAGAGAAATCTAAAGATTTTTCCCTTATCATATTCATTTTACCTGAATCAAATCCAGGGAGAGCTTCTTATTACCAGGTACCATTGTCGAGGTATATACTCTTTGTCTAACTGTTAAGCCAACTCAAGACCATTTTACGTAATTTCTATTAACTCGGGATAGTGTACTTCTGTACTTTTTGTTTGGTTAGTGGTAACATTTTCAAAGTAATTTAAATGGCCTTTTTCCTATAAAAAATGATTAATACCAAGAAAATAAAGCCGATGGTCGCCAGAACCACTTGCAGTGTTTCCTCCATAATTCCTGCAAGGCTATCATCCTCAGATCCGCTGGAGCTATCCCTGCCGCCCCCGCCGCCACCACTTGGAGGTCTTTTGCCACCATCTCCACCATCATAGAACTCCTTGTTTTCAATTTGCTGTCGCAATACATCTTCTACGGATCGTCCCTTCCTAAAACTTTCAACAACTTTATCAAAAGCTTTCCATGGAGAACCCTGCTAGAAACAAAGCACAATTACTATAACAAGATTTACAGATACCTCTGATAGGGCAACTTATCAAACTTAAGTCATGGGTTACAGAGTTTGAAATTCCAAACCAGAATAGGCACTCGCACATAATAGTGAATAAAATGAATAAACGCTCCCCATCCTACTTCCATCCGGTATTGTGTATCAAACAACTTAAACCCAAAAAGAAATTAGAAAAACTAAAATAAACTAATCTAAACTGTTGTCCTTGAAACGTGAATAGTAATGATTTCCTGCCTCCTGGAAAATTCATAAAATAAAGAGTGAAAAAGATTTTGATATCACATCAAACACATTTTTCTAGTCATAAACCCCCATCATGGAACTATCTTAGCCCATTTGAAAGTTTACGGTGTTCTACCTTGTACCTTACTCACAAAACTAGCTGCAACTCTAACGTTGTATGAGGTCATATTTTTCGTATCATAAAATCAGAAAGTATGATCAAACACGAAAAGTTGATGCCTAGATGAAAACAAAACTTCCGTTGCTGACTTTTTTCAAAGTTAATGCATTGATGAATACTAAACACTTGTCAGCGACAAGACAGAAACAACAATGTCACGCTAATTCCTCAGTGCAGTGAAACATCAGCAATTAAAATGTACTCCAAAACCATCCACCGTTGCTTCATGAAAGACAAAATGACACACAAGATTTGCTAGAAGCATGTTATAAAATCTAAAGTTTAAAATATACTAATTAGTTGTTTCAGAAAGAAATAAATTGAAAAATTAGAAAACCAATGATCACAAACTAAGAGATGTTCTCACCCCATCATCACTTTCCCTTCCCTTGCTACCAAATAAGGAAACAATTGTGGTATGCTGATGTTTTAATCCAGCCCTCCGATGTTTATACTTCAATACAGGTAGACTTTGCTTGAAATAAGATGCACTGGCACTTAGGTTCACAAAAGCACTTCGGGACTGACTAGCATGGAATGATGGATATATTGACTTAGAAGCAATGCATTTCCACTTATTGGAATAAATAGAATTCTGTGTAGCAGTTATCTGCATGCTGCTCATCCTTTAATAAACAGCTCTATAATCACATGCCAAGCTCCAGCACCCTGACGTCCAAGCTTCAGCAACATTGTATGAATCATGCAAATTACTAAGCATAACCAGATAAAATAGATATATAATTGCAGGGGAAGATGTGGGGAACTACAGGAAAAACCATCTGAAAGCGCCGTAATCGCAAATTCACGTATTTTTGTGATATCTTATTAAATTCAAAAGTTTAAGTGGTTAGACTAAGTGTAGTTGTTAAGGATGACCGTTGATTCAGTTACTCAAAGTGAAAGCATTCTCAGTCCAGTTGGGAATAGTTCTCTGTTGTAATCATTTATTTATTCATTTTTGTCCTTTTGCTGGTTTTATGGGTACTAATTTTGTGTAATCTCATTTGACCAGTAGGTAGGTTCTCTCTTTTCAGCGCATTTATCGTGCCCTTCTATTCTACAATGCTAACAAGCACGCACATGGACACGATACGACATGACACGGCGATTCGCCAATTGCAAGTAGGACACGGACACGTTGGAAATACGTAATTTGATGAAGAATAAAATTTGATGAAGAATATGAGAAAATATATATATATATATGTTTATATGCATCTTTTTATTATTTCATAATAGATAAAATATGTAAAATTATATTATCCAACAAATGTCAAATATAAAATTTACCAGCGTCCAAACCATCCTAATGATTATCTTCGATGTTAGGTTTAACAATTAACATATATACTAAATACTAAATAGAGTGTCCAATGTGGAATCTTTGTTTAACAAGTAAGTATTTAACATATATTCTTTCTAATTACAAAATAGTGGAAAAAAGGAAAAGAAATAAGAAAACGTAATAAATAAATAAATAAAATCAGAAACCTATTCGCAGCTCCTGCTGCCGTCGACGTCAACAGCGGAGGAGCGCCGGAAGGCGGCTGTGGAGGAGCGCCGGAAGCGTCTGTTGAGGAGCCGTGACGGCGGGCTGGCGGCAATTAAGTCGGCGGTGAAGGGGAAGAAGAAGAAGTGAAGAACTTTTTTAAAAACCCATTTCTTCTGCAGATCTGTCGCCAGTCGGGATGATGAAAGAAATTTCCTTTCTCTTCATTTTTTAATTTCTTAAAATTAAAGTTATTTTGTAGTTGGGCTGGGCTTTTATTTGTTTTTCATTACTTAAAAAACTAATGTGGGCTTGGACCAAATGAAGAGGATTTTTTTTTTATATATATAAAAAGGTCAAAAAAGGTGTCCTGTGCGTGGCAAAAAAAAATGGACATTTTATTTTGCATGTCGGACTTCTTCAAAAATAGCTTCCAATTAATTTAATTTTTTTAAGTGCATTTTTTTTGTTAAATTTTTTTCATAAAATACTTTTGATTATCTAAAATTAGTTAAAAAAACTATACTATACACATTTTAAATTGTTGATTTTTTCAAAATTACTCATAACAAAAATATTTTTATTTAAGAATCACTTTTTTCTAAAGTTATGCTAAAAACACCTTTAAAAAGTGAAAGATATATTACATAAATAATATGAATAAGAGATAGAGATATTAAAAATGTTTGAAAGAATAAGAAAAAAAATTTTAAAAAAAAAGTTGTTAGAAATAGAGAAGTTATAGTGGCAACAAATTTAGAGAGAAATATTAAAAAAAAAAAATTAAAAATATATTTATTAGCTAAAGTCTTTAAAATATAAATAAAGAAATTTAGAGATAAGTATATTAGAAATATAAATAAGTTTGAAGAAAATAAATGTTAGAGAGATAATCGAAAAAATATATAAAATTTTTAGAACTAAACAAGGGAGCAATGGTATTCCGGGAACGTCCAAAGTCAATGACCCTATGGGGGCAAATGAATTAAATTAAATAACTATAAGATTTGAAGACAATCTGTATATTAGCCAATCCAAGCATAACTCAATAGATACAGTCATGTGTTACCATCACAGAGGTTGATGGTTCGATCTCCCATCTCCACAAATGTTGAACTCAAAAAAAAAAAAAAAAACAATCTGTATATAATTATTTTATATAATTTT
>JAOANK020000018.1:2229185-2244553 GCA_026257165.2 Telfairia occidentalis | reverse complement strand
ATTGTATTTTTCTTTAAAACTTTCAATCCCTTATCTTAGTACTCATTTTTATTTATCGATTTATTACATGTCCGTTTTATTTTGGGATAAAGAATGATGATATATATATATATTTTAAAATCTAACATAGATAAGACCAACAAATATTTGATTACATAGTTTAATCAAATAACGTTTAATAATTCAATAAAATATGAACTAAAAAAAAAGCAATAAATTATAGAAGAATATAATATTAAGAAAATTTAGGAGTGGGACTGCGGAGCCTTGACTTTTATTACCATCCCTAACTTTATTGGCATCGGTGAAGTAAATGATCAGAGGGTTTGAAGTTCCCAATTCAGTTATCGAATTATCTCTCGCCGATTTTGTAGATATTTTTTCCCTCTCGAATTCATCTTTTTTCTCAGATTGTGAAAACAAGGCCGTTCCTTCCCCAGGGAATCCCTTCTGATTTTACTCGCTGCATTCAATCACTTTCCTCTTTTTGTTTCTTTGCTTTTTCTTGTTTTGGGAATTATAGTGGACGAAATTCCCACTTCGATTCTCATTCTCCCCATTTTATCTTCATCTTTCTCTTTTTGATTCTTGCGAATCCGGTAATTTTACTCTTTGATTTTATATGGTCCGTCGATTTTCTCCGAATTCAATGGGTGGTTTGTCTGATCTGACGGTCACTAGAAGAAAATCTTTCGTTTTCTCCCATCATTGAATTTCGTTTTTTCCACCTTTCTTTCTTTCTTTCTTGGCCTTTGCCTGATCTTGTACTTGGGGGAGAGAATCTTATTAAAGAGGGAAAAGTGAAATATGAGGATGGCGAAGTCTCAGATATGGCAGCCCTGTAAAAAGAAGAGGTCTTGATCTGGGGAGAATCTAGAGAGAGTGAGAGAGAGAGAGCGAGCAGACGATTGTTGGAAATGGACGGCGGCGCTGGGAGGTTGAAGGCGTCGAGTTCGAGCAATGGTGGTAGAACACGCGTGGGAAAATACGAGTTGGGTAGAACCCTCGGCGAGGGCAACTTCGCCAAGGTTAAGTTTGCTCGGAACTCGGAGACTGGCGAGAACGTGGCGATCAAAATTCTCGACAAGGAGAAAGTTCTTAAGCACAAGATGATCGCTCAGGTATTTTTTTCATGCATTAACGTTTCTAAATCCAACTCTTAATTTTTCCTTTTCCTCGATTGTTTACTTTTGCATGTGGCTCGATTGTCTGTCTAATGTTTGGCTACCGAGAAAATGGAGGAGAAAGACGAACGTAACTATTGCTTCGTTTTGCTTTGTTTATGAAAGTTGGAAGAAGTCAGAAGTTCACACTGGAACTTGTGATTTTGTCTTTTTCTGACGAAATAACCAGTTGGGGAATTTTTTACTATTTCTCTTGTCGGATCTGATGAAATTTAAACCGAGTAAAGAATAAAATATTGAGGGCGATTACCATGACCAAGTAATTTCCAAAGCACATGGCGATGGCTTTACGTGGGTTTAGACGATTGACTTGGAAGTTTCGTTGATATAAAAAAGTATATATATTAGCAACGAAACATCAATTTAAGGCCCGAGTTTTATGCATTTGTAGACTTCAATTTTCTTATGTTGTTTTTAAGCCTACTGCCGTAGCTGGGACTGGTTAACTTGAAACCGACAAAGAAGTTATTTGATTGCCGTTTAAAAAACATATCACCTACTGATTATCATTGTTTTAACCGGACAGTGCGATTTGCCACTTTGTGATCGTTACTTAATGGGCATCCTTTTCTCTATGGTTTTGAATCTTTCATATCAAGATAATTTAATATTCATCAACCTTCCCTTGGTTGTCTGCTATTCATGGAAAGACATCCAAACTTCCATGGCTGAACATATCAAACCATTCCAGAAGTAAAAGTATTGAGTGAAATCAGAACTCTCGAACATCTTACATTCAAAAACTTGATTGAATTAAGAAGCAACTTGTAACAACGCCTCTGGTATTTCCAACCTGAGCATCGCTCAATTGGTTACAACATATATATTCGACGAAAAGGTAGGGTGTTCAAATCTCCACCCTTGTTGTTCAACTGAAAAACAGCTCCATCGGCATTGTTCTATGAATGCTTTAACTTAAGCTTTTATTTGTCATACTTACATTTTGTCTTTTGTAAGGTTTTAGATTTTATTTAGAATGAGTTGTAACACTTAAGCTAATGATTATTTATTGTTATTTGATTGCTTTATGCAGATTAAACGTGAGATATCGACAATGAAATTAATTAGACATCCAAATGTCATCCGTATGTTTGAGGTTAGACGTGTGCCTTGTTATTTTACCTATATTGTTATCATCCATCTAATTTAATGTTCTTATTTTTGCGTTCAATTTCCTTAATATTGTTATTAGTTTTCTCGACTGTTATTCGATGTACAGTTTGCATTTGAGATGACATCTAGCAGATCTTTTGTGTAGGTGATGGCTAGTAGGACCAAAATATATATTGTGTTGGAGTTTGTCACTGGTGGGGAACTATTTGACAAGATTGTAAGATTGTGACTGCTTTAGTATTCTGCTCTCTTTTGACATGTGCAAAAATCGTCCAATGGTGCTTTTCTTTTTTTCTAATGTCTTGTCTATTATTTTTGAACCAGGTTAGTATAGGCAGGATGAAGGAAGATGAAGCAAGAAAGTATTTTCAGCAGCTTATTAATGCTGTGGATTATTGTCATAGCAGAGGTGTTTTTCACAGAGACCTAAAGGTGCATTTCTTCACAATATTTATGACATCCTCTTAACTGACTGTGGAGACATTGAAAACAAAATTTCTTTGATGATACTAGATTAAAATATTATTATGATTCACAATCTCAGCCAGAGAATTTGCTGCTTGATGCTAATGGCATTCTGAAAGTTTCAGATTTTGGTTTGAGCGCACTACCTCAACAAGTTCGGGTGAGTTTTGTGATTTCATTTATTACATCGTTACTGTAATTTTGTGATCTTATTTGAAGTCCAAAATAAGCGTGACAAGCACTCAAAAATGCTGCCTTCTAATCCCATTCAGCATTTACCTACCAAAGTTCAATTACTATAAAGTTTTACTTCTCAATTTCTGTAATGGCCATCTTTTCATGATTTATTGATGGAAATATTTATTAACTGATTTTCAATATTCTATTTTAGGAAGATGGATTACTGCACACAACATGTGGGACACCAAATTATGTTGCTCCAGAGGTAAATTATTTTGACTTTTGGTTCAAGTATATTTTGTTTGTTTACATACAACTTATCCATTTAAATATATATTTTAGGTGATCAATAACAAAGGCTATGATGGAGCAAAGGCAGACTTGTGGTCATGTGGTGTAATTCTTTTTGTTTTGATGGCTGGTTATTTACCTTTTGAAGATTCCAACCTGGTTGCACTGTATAAGAAGGTAAGTCTCTCTTTCCTGAAATTATCTGTTGAAATTTGATTAAGCCATGTTACTTTTCTATAAAAACATTATGTTTCCCGCTCTCTCAAACCTGCAACCGTTCCTTCTTGGTTAAGCATCTATTCAAGACTAGCAATTACCTTTATAACTGCATTGTTTTTTTTTGTTTATCAAGATATTGGACCGATTACTTGTTGATACACACACAGACACACACACACACTTCCCAATCTCACTCTTGATTGACTCATTGTTATCCAGTTGAATTACTCTGTATATTCAATCAATGTGACTGGTTTTTGTTTTCAATTGCCTTTTGTTTTGATTCTCTGTACTTGAGTAATGTTCTTTTTGGTTAATTATGATGAAAAAGAATTCAAGTTGTATAGTATTGGACGACCATAAGTCCAACTCCTTGATTGTATGCTCTTTAATGGTTTTTTGTTAAGCTTCATGTTCATTCTATCATCAGATACACAAGGCTGACTTCACTTGTCCACCATGGTTCTCTACAAATGCAAAGAAACTAATTAAAAGAATTTTGGATCCCAATCCCTCAACGGTTTGTCCTTATCCCTTTCGCAATTTTGTTTAAATGCTTTTTAGTTCCTTGCGGTCCAGAGTTTTCCTTCTTCAAGTGTAAATACTCCAAGACCATGCTTAATTAATTGATAATGAATTTGGAGGGCAGACAAAAATAATATTTATCTACCAAACAAATGGAGTAAGAATAAGAATTAAGTTCCAATCTACATGCTTGTTGAACCATTCGGCCTTGAATTTAGTCTGAAAATTGTTCTTGTTGATGTTGTTTATATACATTCGGTTTGGAATGAGAATGTGTGTATATCACTAGAGCTGATTATTATTGAATAATGAACGGCTATTCTTTTTAGATTTGTGTTTGATACACAAGCTTGATTTTTGCAACAGAGAATTACCATTCCAGAGGTCATTGAAAATGAATGGTTTAAAAAAGGTTATAAGCCACCCACATTTGAACAAGCTGATATTAGTCTTGATGATGTTGATGCTATCTTCGATGAAACAGGGGTAAGAAAGTACAATTGGGTATGTCTAATTCAACATTCAAGCATGAACTTACTATTGCCTTGGTATTCAGGATTCGGGTAGTCTCGTTGTAGAAAGGAAAGAGGAAGGACCTGCTGCTCCTCTTACGATGAATGCATTCGAGCTCATCTCTAAATCTCAAGGCCTTAACCTGAGTTCTCTTTTTGAGAAACAAATGGTGTGTTTACCTCTAGTTCTTTATTGAGGCATTTCTTGAGTGAGAACCATTTACCTAAAGGCTATAATATAAAGAAAAGATGTCACAATGCATCTTTAGTTTTTTGTTTCTAGCAAAGATTGTTACATTGCAATCTAGTAGTTTAACTATCCATAGGTTACCCACTTCTTTTGTGATGGTTTGTTCACAAATATTACTTTTTAATTGAAGAGAGTTGATGAAAATTGTGGTACCAGGGGCTTGTTAAACGGGAAACAAGATTCACATCCAATCGACCTGCAAAAGAAATCCTTTCTAAAATTGAGGAAACTGCAGCACCGTTGGGTTTTGGTGTGAAGAAAAATAACTACAAGGTAAACAATTTTTCCTTTTAAGGTTGATGATAAATTTGGAAGAAAGATGTTAGTTGTAGAGGACAGAATGGATACCAATTTTGACTCGTGATGCATTAATTTTGATTTTGTTTTCCAAATTTTGTTTGCTGAGTAAATATGCTCTTCTCGCAGATGAAACTTCAAGGTGAAAAAACAGGTCGTAAGGGTCACTTATCTGTTGCCACAGAGGTTCCTCTCTTTTCATTTTTTCTTTATATTTTAGAAGCATCTATTGGTCAAAACTTTGTCAACTTTGATGCCAATTAGTGAAGTTATGATGGTAATATTTTCAGATTTATGAGGTTGCTCCGTCACTGTACATGGTTGAGCTCCGCAAGGCTGGAGGAGATACATTAGAATTTCACAAGGTAGGATCATCGTTAATGCACTCGGTGTCTAAGAGACTTAAACATCTGTCTTTAGATATTTGCAATTCCTTAATAAACATATTTCTGTTTTTGTCTGATGGATCTCGATAGGTGCCTCTAATTGTGCCCTAGTGTGACTTTGACCTTCATGTGTTTATAGTCCAAATCATTGAATTAAGCAATTATGTCCTTCCTAGTAAAATGAAAATCTTCAGCAACCCTGAAGTATAAACAGTTTTAAAGTCTCTGTAGAAAGAAATCTATTTAATTGGCTGAGTGCATTGGGATTGGATTTGCAATTTTCTTTTTAACTTTTTGCATCATAATATCAATTATTTATATGATGTGACTTCATATAATATGTGCCATTGTTTTCAGTTTTATAAGAATCTCAAGACCGGGCTGAAAGACATTGTCTGGAAACATGAAGGGGATGCAGATGAAGGAGATAGTGGTTTGTAATTCGTTCATTAACTTCTTCCGTTTGATTCCTGCTTTCTTTTTGCTCCCTCTAGCTTTCTGTCTCAAGGTTCTGAGCAAGTGTCCAGATATGACATGTACTCGGATTCTGATATCTTTAGATATTTCTAGGAAGCGGTCAGATTCCAAAGTTTGGTGACTAGAAGCGTTCTCATGGGAGATATTTAAATGTTTTGTGTTGAGAAACCAAACCTTTATAAGCAAATGACAAAAGTTAAAAAAAAAAAAAAAACAGTACCCAAGGAAAAAAAATCAGCTCACCCCCTAAGGAGTCGATACTTAAAGGACAGAGAAAAAAAATGGAGGAAGAATTACAGGAACAAGCTCCTAGTTGTTTGAACTTAGAAGTATTTCACATCTTTTCAATGATTTCCACTTCTAAAAGTTTTCCTATTTGTCTTTGGAAAGCAATCCGCAAAATAGTAAAAAAAGTTACCCTCTACCGCAGGCTCCTCCCTCATCTCTTAAATGGACGATGGTACAGCACCCCCTCCAACATCAAGCGACATAAAATTTTACAAAAGTACGTTGCAGATAAGTATCCCAAATCAATGTTGCAAAAGTATAACTCCGAAGCACATGATCCAAGCTCTCATCATAATGTCTGTACAAAACACACCACTGAGGGTCCCTTTTCTTGAGGCCATTAGATCTTATATGGAGGTAACTTTTGGGTTAGAAATTGTAAGTTCTATCGAGATAACCAATCTTGGAGTAAGCCCGGCCAGCAGCCATGAGGAGACCATTTAATTTAGTGTGAGGCCATCATGTGTCTGATGCATAAAAATAGCACAGGATCACCCTGCTGTTGGGGCTTTGTTTATAATGGCATTGTTTATATTCAAAGAACAGGAAAACAAAAACAAAAAATAAAAAATAAAAAATAAAACATCTTTCTTTCTATTGCAGGTGCAAGTGTGTCGCAGTCGAGGTAATTATATTTTCCTCTGGAAGTTGTTTTGTATTGGTTGAGGTTGAAGTGTTTAAGAAGAGTGGATATTACAGTCAACTTTTTGTATCTTGATTTTAAACTCATATGTTATTGCTGTGCTGTCATCTGATGTGATAAGTTCTCCCTGGATTGGATGATACTTTACTGATAGCATATATTCGACTCTGTGTTGTGGTTCCATCCGTTACTTTATAAACGATCAATATTTGTTTTCATCTGTGAATAAAAATCATTGCAAAATAATACTTTTTATTTTTCTTGTGTGTTTTATATTCCCAATACCATGCCTAAAACCTTGATTTTTCATGTCGCTAGGGAGCATCTTTAGTGGTAGGGACTTGAGATGTTAGGTCACAGTTTTTAAAAAAAAGAGAGATTTAATGCATTTGAAATTTTACCTTACAACCAACTCCACACTTTTATATACGTTTGAGGTTTTTTTTTTCTTCGGAGTTCAACAATATGTGGATGTGGAGGTGAGAGGATTTAAACTCATCACTCAGGGAGACAGATATGTCTGTCTGTCTTTAACCGATTGAGCTATGTTTGGTTTGGTATGCATTTGAGTTATATGTATATATTTTAATTACTTTTTAGTTTAATTATTTATTTATATGGTATTATCCATTTTATGCCAATCTGAATCAAATTAAGATTTTTAATAAAAGCTTATAATTGTTTATTTTGCGGGATTTTATCAATGAAGACTGGTTTTTTGTTTTCATTTTTTTTTTTTTTTTTGTAAATATGTGGATGTATGATGATTTTTTTTTTTTTTTTATCTCGGATATATGATGATTTTATTAATGGATATACTTAATTAAAAAATAATTAGGGAATTACACTTTATTATTCTTTTTTTTTTATAATTATGTACAAAAATTATTTAGTTTTAATTTGTTTAGTTCGATAAATATTTGGGTGAGAGATGAATAACTCTATAAGAGGTAATAAGATATTTATTCACTTATCCATGCTTGATAAATTAGATTATTAAAATAAATAAGAGTATGTAGAAAATTTAAAAAAGTCTCGGACGATACGACACGTTTTTTTTTAAAGTCCCCAATTATAGAATGGTGGCATTAATCAAGGAGTATAAATTGATTATTTCAACTTAATTTTTAGCAAAAATCCCCGTCGTCAATTTATTATCTTAGGAAAAATTTACATCTTTTCCTAAAAAAGATCGAAATAAATATTATAAACTTAGACCGAAAATATCTAACTTTTAAAATTATATTGTTAGATTCACTAATTAAATTAACTAAATCAATCAATTTCTTACTTAATTTTATTTGACTTATATTCTTACATCCAGTGACCAGTACAGACTTTAATCACTAGTTATATAATATGAATTAGTTGAGTAAGAATTTTTCAAAAAAGCAAATTTGCTTAATTGATATATTGTTTTATTTAAATCAATTCAATAAACTATTTGTGTTTCCATTTATTATTGTTATTATTTGAAAAACTAGTGACCAAGGGTAGACATTGACATTCTCTTTGGCTGGACTTGACTAAGCTATTTTTTTGGGTATTGATAATCTTTTTGCCTTACTTAATTTTGTAGTTAAGTTTTGAATATTATGGTGAAACCATAATGAATTCAAATTTCTACCTCAACGTATTATTGAACTAAAAAATAAGTTTTAAATATTATTTGGATAAGTTTAGAGCATTTAGGTGATTTGGTTTTCAATCCTTTTTAAACCTACAACCTCTCTCCTGAGTAATTTTTCTCATTTGATTTTTATAATATATTAAACTCATTATTTAGAAAAATTTAAAATTAATTTAAATTCTATTTTTATTCTTGTATTTCTAAGTTTTGTACTTTCAAAATATCTATTTTTTTTATTGAATTATCTATTTTTAAATATAATTTTCAGCACAATGCTATACTCAGTAAATTTATTAAAATATTGTGATAAATTTTTAATAAGAGATTTTCATTGTAAATAGTATAAGAATCAAAATAGATGTTTTAAAAATATATTGATGATGAAAGTAGAAAATCGAAATCGGATTTAAACCCTTAAAATATAATCTCGATGGGATTTAAATTTGACGGTTTTTATTATGTAAAATTAAGGGTAAATTTGAATTATTGATTTATTTCTAAGAAAAAAAAAGGGAGGGAAAAAGTGTAGCGAAACCAAAAAACAAGTTGTTGTAGTTGAACTCCGAACCTGATCCATTATCCGTATTCCATAAAATCCACGTGATAGTTTTAATTTTGTATTTTTATTATTTTTATTTTTTTTAAATAAACGAACGAAACAAACAACGCCTTAATATCAGTTAGCGCTCTCGACTATAAAAGCAAGATTTAAGCAAAGTTCATGTTTTTGTTTTCAGGCGCCCGTTTTCTTTCAACTCAGTTCCTGAAAAATTCCAAAAGGAAAACGTTTCGTAAGAATGAGGGAGGAGGTAATCAGCTCAGCTGGAACTGTTGATCCAACTCCTGCAGCCAGGTACCGCTTCCCACTTCTCTCTTGTGAAGATTTGTATTGTATATGCCTTTCGTTACTTGTGACCAGTCTCAAAAAATTGGTCAACTTAGGGTTTTAGAATTTTCTTCTTGGCCTGGCCCCTGATTTGGAGCGATTTTGAGGTGGGAAATCGTTCGGCTTACTCTCTCGTGTTTCACGAGATTGTGGAACGCCGACGTGGCTTGGTTACTTAGAAAGTGAAGTTTGAAGATGTTCTCTTGCAATTACTTTTTAGGAAGAGGGGATTGGTTAATATACGGTGGTCAGGTGGGTTAATTTAGCTAATTTGTCATGCGTTAGAGGATCTACCATGTTTGTGCTCGTAATGGGAGGCCGCTGCGAAAGGGTTTTATGGGTTTCTTTTATTACATGATTAGCGACAACTAGGAATTTTTGCGCTTAATGAGGGGGCTTCCATCACATGTTTGGCCTGGGCTGAATAAAATTGTGGCTTTAGGAGCAGTGTATGTATGCTGATATTGAGGTCTTGTTGCAATTTAATTATCTCTGTGGATAGTGAGGGAAAGATAAGATGCAGTTGATAATTTGAATTCACGTTGTCTTCCTTAGTTCTTGTGAAAAGTTCTTGTTGCTTTATGAATCTTATCAGTTCTGCTGGAGCCTCATCACCCGCTGTTCCAACAAATATTGGAAGTGTTGATGGGTCAATTCGCGGACTTGGTTCTAAAGCTGCGTCTTTATCTTATGTTGGATCACAACCGCCTCAGCCTTCCTTGAGCACCGGTGTTGGTGGTTCTGCTTTTGGAATGTCGAGGTACTCTTGTAGACCATGGGAAAGAGGGGATTTACTAAGGCGTTTGGCTACCTTTAAGCCTGGAAATTGGTTTGGAAAACCAAAGGTTAGAATTCTATATGATTATTTACATAAAAATTGTAGTATTTAATGTGGCTGTGCCTGTAACATAAAGCTCAAATATATAATTTTTGGTTCGTTTGCAAAAAAATTAAAGCCAAGCAAATCTGTAGCTTAAAGCTCAAATATATAATTTTTATCTCGAGCTGATTGAAAATATATTAAACTCTGTTCTAGAACCAAGTGGTAAGAGCATGAAACTTTTCATCACTTCTTGCCTAGGAAACTGTTCGTTCTCTTGGTTTTATTGGTACCATTTATGTAAAAGCAAAACTTCAAAGTAAATATTGTTTTTATTCCTCTTCTCATAGAAGACAGACCATCCATGTGTATTTTATTTTAGTTTATTTTAACTTTGTGTGTGTGTGTATGGTTCTCATAAAGTTATAAGCTTAGGAGATAGCTCTCTGGCTCATCCTGTTTGGTCGCTTCTAGATTTTTGTTTGTGGATTTGTTTTAAGAGGAGGTTTAGATACATCCAGCATTGTGTAAAGATATTTGAGAGGACTATGGAGAAGATTTTGGTCTTTCTTTGTTGTCTTATTCTTGGAAGTATTAGCACTTACTAAAAGTTGACCTTGTATCCGAATAGGGTTTACTCCAAATCTGGTCTTTTCTTTAACTTTTTAATTTAGACATAGACAATCTCTTGAGCATGCACTCAATTTAAGTTAAGAAAACTTTTCTGACTGCCTGTTAAGTACATTTGGTTTATAGGTGTAACTCTTGTAAAGAGACAGTATAGGTTGTTGATTTTGTTAAAAATAAGAGTAGTTTTTATTAATTAGTCAAAACTGGACTTTGATTTCTCAATTATTTTTCTGTACAACACTCTTTCATCTCTTAAACTACTGAAAATTAGAATGAAAAATATTCTAATGTTAATGGAATTTGGAAGCTTAGGAGCATTATTCTTTCTTGATATTGTGCAGGTAGTCAATTCACTTGCATGTGCACAGAGAGGTTGGATGAATGTTGATGTTGATAAAATTGAATGTGAATCTTGTGGTGCTAATTTGAGCTTTGAATTACTTCAGTCATGGACATCTGCAGAAGGTTAGATTCATTAATAGAGAGCCATTACTAAAATATATATGGTTATCTTTTTTGGCACCCCCATCCACACACACACACACACGCACAAAGAAGACATATATCAAAAGCCTGAAAGCTTCTTTGGAAATTTACTGAGGTGTATTGATGGCTGACTATTAACTCATGAATTCTGAATGGATGATAATAATGACCTTTTATTCTCCTCCTTTTTGGGTGTTAATGAAGTTCAACTTGCCGAGTTTACAAAGCAGCTGGATTCTGGGCACAAAGTCTCCTGTCCTTGGAGAGGAAATAGCTGCCCTGAAAGTTTGGTGCAGTTCCCTCCAACACCCCAGTCTGCTTTAGTTGGAGGATTTAAGGATAGATGTGATGGACTTCTGCAGTTTCAATCTTTGCCTGCTATAGCTGCTTCTGCAATTGAACAAATGCGTATTTTTCGGAGTGCACAGGTTGATCGATTTTTGGCACAATCCTCGAATTTCACCATGGGTGAAGTGGATGTAAAACCAGAGAGTACACGTGAACTTCTTGACAGCTCTCAAGATGGAGCATTCTATTTGTATTCTCAAGTAAGCTACTTTCGTTAAGTTTTGGTCAATATTCTTAATCTCATTTATTCTTCAGCTGATACTTTATCGCATCTTGTTATCTTTTATTTTTAATTTTCCAGGCACAGAAAATTATTAGTCTTTGTGGGTGGGAACCAAGATGGAATTTAGATGTTCAAGACTGTGAAGAGCATTCTGCACAATCAGCTCGAAATGGATGTTCATTTGGCCCTACCGAAGCTCAGTTGCATCTTTCGCATGATGCTGCCCGAAGCAAGAAAGCACTCTCTACTTCCATTAAAAAGGACACTGGAAAGGGTAAATTACTGGTTAAGGACTCTAGAAGTGAATTTAGATCACCTGTCCTAGATTGTAGCATATGTGGCGCCACAGTTAGGATATTGGATTTCCTAACCATTTCTCGACCTGCTCATTTTGCCCCTAACAACATTGACATTCCTTCTACGAGTAAGAAAATGGGACTGACACGTGGAGTAAGTGCAGCTAGTGGAATTAATGGATGGGTGACTGCTGATGATGCCGAGAAAGAACGTTGTGAAGACCGCGATGAAGTAGCAACAACAAATGAGGCAAGCTTACTACCGAATACGGATGTTGATTTGAATCTGACAATGGCAGGTGGCTTAAATGTTTCTCAAACGGAAAAGAATGCAACCACTGAACATATTCCCAACGGGGATTTGGGAAGAGATCTAATGATTGGGCAACCTGCAGGCAGTGAGGTTGGTGATCGTGCCGCTTCATATGAATCAAGAGGTCCTAGCTCCCGCAAACGGAGTTTGGATAAAGATGGGAGTTCGGATGACAGGGCACAAGTAAGGATGCATCAAGCCGATAGTGTTGAAGGAACTGTTATAGATCGTGATGGTGATGAAGTCACAGATGACAGACAATATTCAGCTGGACCTTCAAAACGAGCTCGTGATTCTGAATTTTTCGATTCTTTCTGTTCGTACCAAAGAGATTCAGCAGGTGCTGGTCCTAGTCATTCTATGGGTTTAGACCTTTGCATGGAAGGCGAAAAATTTACTTCATTTCAGCAAGGAGGTGACCAATTTACTGGAATTCAATCAGCTAGGGATTCAACCCGTGCATCATCTGTTATTGCAATGGACACTGTGTGTCATAGTGCTGATGAGGACTCTATGGAAAGTGTTGAAAATTATCCTGGTGATGTTGATGATGTTCATTTCCCCTCTTCTAGCACACATGGGAATTTAGACAATAATGAAACGTCAGAATTGATTTACAGCAATCAAGCTCAGCAGAGCATATTTCTTCGTCCGGCTTCTGAAGTTCCTGGTGAAATGGGTGTCTGTAGTACAAATGATGGTGAAGAAATATTCAATGCTGATACTGTCACTACTCAGGCAAGGGATGTGTTCAGTTTTGGAATAAGTGGTGGAAGTGTTGGAATGTGTGCTAGTCATGAGGCTGAAATTCATGGGGCTGATGCATCAGTTCATAGGACAGATAGTGTAGTTGGTGATGTCGAACCCAGAATAGAGGATGCAGAAAATCAGGGACAAACTGGTGAATCGGCCCCTGATCCTGGACTTATGGATGAGATTGTTCCTGATGACATCATCAGGGAAGACCCTCATGGTGATAGCCAAGAGATGTTTTCTCGGCCTGTAGAAAGAGCTGATAGTGGATCGAAAATTGATGGTTCTGCTAAAGATGATTCAGTTTCAAGTGGTGGAAAGACAAGTCAAAGCTGCAAGACAGTCCTAGTGAATAGCAGTCACAATGCTGATGCTCGACCCACTCACGGACAAAATAAGATTGAGGATCCTAATACAGGTATGTTATAAGAATTATGCACAGTAGTATCTGGTGTAGTGTAGTTGTACGTGAGATACATATAACCTTTCCACCGCGTTCGACGTGAAGAACTTAGTTTTAATAGTTTATCTTAAGTATCATCAAAATTTCTTCTTGCACTGTTGCATGGCGATACTTGTTTCTGGGGCCCTTTACCATTTTATTATTGTAATTTTTTTATAAAAATTTCTTTTTCACTTTTTTTCATCTTAAGCTGCCTCTCTGAAACTTCTTATGAGTTGGGTGACGATTGATGGTTGTGGTTTTAAAATATTGGAAGCTAATGTGAGAATCTGGGTTTATAACTTAACTACCGTTTGATTTGGGAAGATTGGAGAGTGAATGTGTTGTATCTTAAATATCTGGCGCTACAATTTGACCTTAACAAACATGTTATTCCACTTTCTTATGTTAGTGACATGAAACCCATCTTTTTCAGCGCCTCAAAAAGGGGAAAGCAATTATGAAATAGAGTTTGATCCAGTAGTTCATCATAATCAGTTTTGCCCTTGGGTAAATGGAAATGTTGCTGCTGCTGGTAGTGCAAGCAGTGGGTCCAATGCAGATGCAGTTGCTCTTAGTGGCTGGCAGCTGACGTTAGATGCACTCGATGCTCTGCAATCCCTTGGGCGTACAGGAGTTCAGACGTTGCAATCTGAGTCAGCAGCATCTCTTTACAAGGTTGGTTTCCTTTTATCATCTAATTTTCTTTTCTACAAATCATTATCCAGTTGAAAATGAAGGTAGATCTTGTCTCTCTTTTTTGAGTGAATCAATACATGAATACTGGATTTGATGTGAGCAAATCAACCTTTTTGCTTGTCTGACATGTTATGGTATGAAATTTATGGCTACAGGGCACTTTTAGTAAGCAAATCATAAAATTGCAGTTTCTAATTTTTTTGGGTTATTGTCGACATCATTGTAGAAGTCAATGGTGCAACACCCTTCCTAGTTACCAGACTAACTGAATTTGAGAAAGTAATCATCTGACAACAAATCCCTAATTACCTCAATTTCTTGCTGAATCCGCCACTTGTCCCAGCCTTAACTTCCCTTTGCTGGACTCAGCCTTCTTTCTTCTTTATGTAATGAACAAAAGGGAAGTTAAACTAAGATATTGTACAGGGGATGTTAGAAAATAAAGGTCAATGAAAGCTTGGTTTTTCATCAAAATGTTACAACAAAAAGGGTAAGCTCATTTGATAAATGTGCAGTTCACGGACATGAACAGCTTATAAAAGATTGATGGATTGAATTGAACAAGTGGCTGGCCCTGGTCCAATCATTCACCATGCAGCAATTGGTTCATTTTTGTGTTTTCTTTCTCTATGCATATTAGGTCAACAATGGTTATAGCGGGAGTTCTTCTCTATACGAAGTTATATGACATAATAAATATTCAACGATGGTCAAGTTCTTCACACAAGAGCCTAGTCACAAAAGCTTTAATACTTACGACAAAAATGGCTCTCTGTACGCTTCATCCCTGGGATGGTACTCTCTTTGCAAAAGGGAATCCATAAGTCATGAGGCACATCACAGAAAAAAACCAAAAACAGAAGCAGAAGAGGAAATACTGGTAAATGGCTAGCAGATTAGCAGCAAAGTCCGCTTATAGTTCCTTTTGGCACAATAGGGTAAGTGGTCAACTCGAGATCATTCTCTCTCTGAATATCTTCATACCAACATACCTGCCAAAACAAACCAACAA
>JAOANK020000018.1:2102899-2117184 GCA_026257165.2 Telfairia occidentalis | reverse complement strand
GGGGTGGTGGCGCAGTTGGCTAGCGCGTAGGTCTCATAGCTTTAAGAGTAATCCTGAGGTCGAGAGTTCGAGCCTCTCTCACCCCAATATTTTTCTTTCCTCTCTTTTCTGAAAGGTTCTCTGTTTTCCACCTCATTTTTAATTCTAACCAATAATAATTTTGTATAATAAAAGGCCATACTGATATCCCTCTTTTTCTTAATTAACTGCCTTTCATTCCCCTCCACTCCAGTCGAGCTGCTTCTGAGAACCATTTGTTTCAACCTCACCGAGCTTAATTTTGTGATGGAGATGGCTCCCTGCCGCCCGCTGATCTCAAGAAGATCAACGTGGCCCAGCAAATCTATCCCAACCTAATCTACATCTCTCATTCTTCCCATCATTCCTTCTCACTCTCGCCGCCGACAGAGCTCCGAACCCACTCGCCAATATTCCTTATGGAGCTCCCTGGCGCCACCTCCTTCTCATGGACCCGTATTGTCTCCCGTTCTATTCCCATCCCTCAGCACCTGACAGTAAGTATTCATAATCTATTCTCATTTATTAACTTTGGTTGGGCGTTGAGGAGGGAATAGTTAATCAATAGTCTCTCTAATTTTATTCTTTAAATCCTCTTTTTCCTTGAAGATTTGTGGCAAGAGGTTAAAGGTTTTCTGCGCCATTGATGCAACCGAGATGGTATGTACTTGAATTTCTGTGTTCTACATTATACGGCTGAGAGCTATTTTCATATTTCGGTGTGGAGTTGAGGATTACAATGTGTGTTAATTTAAAGTCCGTTCGTTCTACTGGTGATTGCTTTTCCTATATTTAATAATTTCTCCAACTAATTTGTAGCTGTGAGTCCGTGCTTCGTTTATTATTCTACTATTTCTGATCTTTCAAGGTTGACGTTGGGGGGCTGGGCATAGGTAATTTGAGATTTCATAACGAGGATTTATTGGCTAAATGGTTGTGGCGTTTCCCATTGAAGTCAAATGCTCTATGGCAAAGGGTCATTGTGAGAAAGTATGGTCCTCACCATTTCACGTGGACCACGGTGTGTGGGTTTAAAGGCAGTTTCTGGAATTCTTGGAAAGCCATCTCTCTGAGTTCTCCCTTCTTTTTTAATTCTATGAAGTACTCATTTAGGGACGGTTCAAACACTTATATTTGGGAGGACTGCTGGTTGGGTGATCGTCCCTTTTGTACTTTGTTCCCTCGCCTGTACCACTTTTCCTCCTTGAGGCTGTGTCCTGTGGCTTACTCATTTAGTTTTGGTTTTCGCCATCATCTTATGGATAGGGAATCATTGGACGTGGTTGAGGGGTTCTCTTATCTCTCTGAGAGGTTCTCATGTTGTTCTTTTTTCCTCATTTTGGGTAGCCTTTGCACTTCTAGAAACTTGAGAAAGATTCAAATTTCCAAGAAGGTCAAATTCTTTGCTTGGCAAGTCTTACATGGAAGAGTTAACATGATGCACTACGTTCCTAGATACTTTTCTTTCTTGTTGGAGTCGCAGTGGTGCATTCTTTGAAGTGAAGCATTTAAGGATCTCAATCACCTCCTGTGGAGATATTCATTTGCTCTTTCGATATGGGATGACTTTTTGGAGACTATTAGTGTTTGCTTAGTTCATAATAGAGATTATCGTCTCACATTAAAGGAGGTTTTGTTTCATCTACCTTTTCATGATAAAGATCATTTTCTTTGGTATGTTAGTTTTCTTTTAAGAGATTAAGGAGCATTTGGCTTGAGAGGAATAGGAGATCTTTTTTAGGGTTTGAGAAGCCTTTGAAACAGTTATTCTATAGAATTGAAGCCTTTTTTGTTTGTCTTGTTAGAACTGATGTTGGTTAGGTCTTTTATTTAGGTTGTTTTTGTAAGCTTTTTTGTGTTCTCTCAATGGAAGCTCGATTTCCTGATTAAAAAAAATTGTTGCAGAAAAATCAGCTCACTGTATCAATAACTGGAGCCACAGGCTTTATTGGTAAAAGACTTGTGCAAAGGCTACATTCAGGTTATGTTCAATATATCAGCTAAACATTAGAAAACCCAAAGACATCCTAACTTGCTGTATTTATTTATTTATTTTATTTTTCTAATTTGCCACTAAAAAATTTCACAGAACAATGCTTGCTTAAGTTTATATCTTTAAGCTTTTAGCTCAAATCTGCTTCTCACAATATAATGGCGGGGCAACTGACTGAGAATTCTTTGTTGTGTTGCTGGTTATAGATAACCATAATATTCGAGTTTTGACACGTTCTAAATCTAAGGCCGAGTTAATTTTTCCGGGTAAGAAGGTAATAAATGTCAATGGTCTTTCAATGCTTTACTGTACCTTCTTAACTGTCTTCTGCTTAGCTTTGAACTACATCCCACCATTTGTAGCTAGGGAGTTTCCAGGAATCGTGATCGCGGAGGAGCCACGGTGGAAAGACTGCATCCAAGGTTCAGATGGCGTTGTTAACTTGGCTGGGATGCCCATAAGTACAAGGTGGTCTTCTGAGGTTAGTAGAGCCCATATAATATGTATGATATACGGTCCCATATACTACGCAACAAGCAAGTAATAAGCTGTTCAATGAAATACTAACTCGTCTTTTGTTTGCTTAACTAATTCTGGAATAGAGCTTAACATTTGCAATATCTTATGGTAGCATTGAATATTTATGTTTGGCCATTACTCGAAACCTCATCTTTTTTAGATGAATTGTCTCTGCGGAATTTGATTCAAAACATGCTTTTGACCAGTTGATATGACTGTTTGTGGTAGTATCAATTATAATGAAATAACTACCATTTTCTCTTACTCTACTTGTTTCAATTTGACATTGTCATATAATCTATTTTTCCGAAGATTAAATATATACCCACCCTTTGTACCCATTGTAATACAGATCAAGAAAGAGATCAAGCAAAGCAGGATCAAAGTCACCTCAAAGGTAAGGCGTTATCCAACATAGCTATAGAGTTCTGCAAACGTTTAAGGGACGTCTTCCTTTTCTGCATTATATTTTTGGTGTGTGAGATTACCGAAGCATAATCCAATATGTAACAATATTTAATGTCACGTCTACATGGTTATTCAACTGATGTGAAGGTTGTAAGCTTAATTAATGATGCACCAGATGCAGCTCGTCCAACAGTTTTGGTTAGCGCAACAGCTGTTGGTTACTATGGTATGTGCTTCTATGTAGATTTACTCAACTCTCTCTCTCCCTCTCCCTCTCCCTATCCATCTATCTGAAAGACGATCTATCTATCTATCTATCTATCTATCTATCTATCCATCCATCAGTCTAACTATTCATCTATCCATTTGAAAGAACAAATGGCAATATTTAGCTTAGCTAAGAAATGTAGTGATATTCAAAGGAACTTGATCAAAGAACATGAAACCGTTGGTAGTAAATATAAGGACTCTTATGAAGAAAGAGAGCTGTTGTGATTTTTTTTCATCTTTCGTCTATTAGGACTGCTTATTTTCACAGTTTCATTGTGAGAATTATAAAATCTTCCATTGGATCCCATTCATAATCTAATATACTTCACCTGCTCTATCTCTCAGGCACTAGTGAAACAGCAACATTTGATGAACGAAGTCCATCCGGAAATGACTACTTGGCGGAGGTGAGAAGAGTAATTAGATAGGATTTCATTTTTTCTTCATATTTGAAGAGGAAAAGAGTTAAATCGATAAGTGTTTCCTTGTGTTGCTGCAACCAAATTTCCAGCAACCATGGAACATGATGACAATTATATGGGTTTTTTTTTTCTTCACCTTCCAGTACAAGTTTGTGATGGGAATTGGTTTGTTTTAGATAGAGCTAGTAAAACTTATATACCATATGAAAATGGACTCACGAAATTAATACACGGATGTCTAGTCGAAGTGATTTGTTGACGAGCATTACTATTTTGTGAAATTTATTGAAATTCTTCATAGCATAGTTTGTGAACTACTTTGTGAAGTTTCATTCCTAGCGTGTGGTTAATTTAGACAGTGATTTTCCAGGTTTGTAGGGAATGGGAAGCAACAGCCCTGGGAGTAAACAAGAATGTCAGAGTCGCCCTTATTCGTATAGGTGTTGTTCTTGGTAAAGAAGGTGGTGCTTTAGGTATGGCGAATTTAATCCCATGAGCATCTTCCTGTTTATTGATTATTAGATTTAAATCTTCTTTTGGTCTCCATATTTTCAACGCGTTCTTCCTGTACTTTTAATTTTGTTTATTTTGGTCCCTTGTACTTTTGAAAAGTGATAGTTTTTTAACTTTTGATCCGTTTGTTTTCCATTTTACCTTATTTTTTTAATCACAATTTCAATACAATGCTACACTCAATTTTTCAAAATATTTTCGTGACTTTGTATTAAAAGATTTATATTGTATATAGAGTTCTAAGATTTTACAAAATTACAATTTTTAAAGTATAGAGATCGAATTGACAAAAATCGTAAGTATAAGGATCAAAATGGACTTTTTGAAATTACATGAATCATAATAAATAAAAGCAAAAGGTACGGCGACTAAGATATTATTTAAACCTTACTATTATATATTTTGGTGAATTGGCTTTCAATATGATCCAAAGCTTGGTTGTAGTTGAAAAGGCTCGTGTTAGTTTCCGAATCTATATTTATATTTGTGCCTTTGCCAGCCAAAATGATCCCCCTCTTCATGATGTTTGCTGGAGGCCCTTTGGGATCT
The DNA here is from genome assembly GCA_026257165.2 of Telfairia occidentalis. Lineage (NCBI taxonomy): Eukaryota > Viridiplantae > Streptophyta > Magnoliopsida > Cucurbitales > Cucurbitaceae > Telfairia > Telfairia occidentalis. Next base: position 2,112,492 of record JAOANK020000018.1, on the reverse strand, counting down.
GGAAAACAATGGTATTTCTCTCTCTTCTCTCTCACTCAATTTTGTGCTCCGTAGACAGACTTACGATGTGTGTTAACACTCATTATATCAGTATTTTTTAAAAAAAGAAATTAATTAAATGCTTTTAATTGGTTAAAAACCCTTTTCAAAAGTTTAACCTTACACTATTAATTTTAGAAGAAAATAATTTTTCTTTTCATCAATAAACGGTTTAAAAGTCATACCAAACAGATACTATTATAATCTACATTCTTGTTTTAAGATTTTTTTTTTAATAATAAATATTTAACTATCTAAAGACTCAATAGACCTTTTATATATATATATATAATTTAATTCCCCTGGTTTGCAGGTTCTCCTGGATTCATTTGGACGACATTGTGAACCTAATATATGAAGCACTCATCAATCCATCTTATAAGGGTAATATTTCTATTCAACATAGGGGATTACAATAATAATAACTTAAAAGGAATTTCAAATATAGGAAAAATAATAAGCGACTTCGATAACCAGTATATAAGTTAATAACGATTATCAATTTACTATGACTTGTTAATTATTGATTTAGGTTGATTAACCAACCATCATACAAAATTAAAACATAACTTAACCAATAGTTTATAAAATTTGGTATGCCAAAATGCACAGTTTCTCATAAAAAATAATTTATAAACTTTGTCAATAACTAAGCATTAGTATACTTATAAATCAAAGATTTGAATTCTCATAATTATACATATAATTAAAATATATATATTCGCAATTGTTCTGTTTTGTTTTTTAAAAAAATGCTATTTTTAGAAAAATATACTAGATACAAATATTTTTAAGAAATAGATATCTACCCATTCTAATTTCCTTCAGGAGAAAATGTGATGTATACACTATTCAGAAGTGGAAATTTAATTTGTTTTATTTTTAATCCAAGTTGGCGGTCCATTATTATTCTGCCCAAGAGTAAAAACAAAGCGGGGTAGGGGGTAAAATAGTAAACTTGGGGTGTGAATTTCAGGTGTTATTAATGGAACGGCACCCAACCCCGTTAAATTGGCTGAGTTATGTGAGCGATTGGGACACGCCATGGGCAGACCTTCATGGCTTCCCGTACCGGATTTCGCCCTCAAAGCCGTCCTTGGAGAAGGAGCTTCTGTGGTAAGTGGTAACCCCAGCTTCTTCGCTCCAAAAACCTTGAGTTGGTTTATAAATTTAAGCAGAAATTTTTACCTACCCCGAAATTACATATTTAGTTTCTAAATGGTTAGATTTGTGTCAATTCGATTCATAATTTTTGAAAAGCATTTAATAACTTCAGTTAAATGTTTAACAAATCTTGGAACTTAAAAAGAATTTCTAGCTTGTCTTTAAAGCTTCGTTTTATAATTATTTCTATTTTTGAATTTTGAATTTTCTGTTTTTAAAAGGACCAATTTTTGTTTTTTGTTTTTTAAAAATAGAAAACCAAACTTTAGAGCTAGTTAATTTAGAGGAATAAAAGGAGAAGGTATGGAAAAAAAATTAAGAGGGGAAAATTTAATTATAGTTAGAGAAAGAGAAAGTAAAGTTATGGAGAGAAAATTTTTAGGAACGATAAAATTGATAGCAAAAGATGAATTAAAAAGATAAAAAAAAAAAAAAAATTGTAGTGGGAGAAAAAAAAATAGTTATCAAACAACCTAGTTTTTCAATAATAAAATAGCTACCAATCTCATTCTAATTTAGAGATTTATTAAACACAAAGATTAAAAAGTTACAAATTACATTTATAATTTAATCATTTATATATTCAGATTGGTTCATATTAGATTGAAATGAACAAGCTTAAATTTATAAATAAATAAAATGTCGTACATATATCTATTTTAATTATACAATTCATTTAACAATTTTTACTCTAAAATTACGTAAATGTATTCATAAGAGATTTTTTAAACCATTTGTTTGATAGATTTTTGAGCAAATAGGTTGAATAATTCAAACAAACTCATCCTACTCAACCCATGGAAACCCCTATTTTTTTTTGGTTCATATGAGGGTTATTTTTATTTAGATGCTTTTCTGCAGGTTTTGGAAGGGCAACGAGTGGTTCCTGCGAGAGCTAAGGAATTGGGGTTCTCATACAAGTACCCCTCTGTGAAAGACGCACTCAAGGCCATTCTTTCCTAAGTGAGGGAAACACAATGCAGTAGTGATTTTCCATTCTCTAAATATACACATACGTGAGGTCGAATTTTTGTTGTGAGATTGAATTGTCATGTAATTTGATTTTGGTTTTGGTTTTCCCTTCTGAAATGGAAACGGAATTCTAAAGATTGAATTATTCTGGAGAAGGAAATCAAATATTTGGTCATAAAGTTTATGGACACAACGGAGGCACAGTTTTGGACCACATTGGTGGGAGGTTTAAGACAAGTAGACCGGACGATGAAGGGCTCTCTCTCTCTATATATATATCCAGTGAAGTAAATTGTGTATTTCAACGACTTAGAGCTAAATTATATAAAATAAAATTAACCTCTCAGCGAGTACCTTTTCCCAGAGAAGGGCTGGAACTTGGGTTCTTCCTTTTCTGCCTGCTTTTCTTTACTCTTCTCTTTTGAGGCTTCCTACAAAATGGAAAAAAAAAAAACCACAAACTCGGTTTATTTTTTCTCTCTTTATTATTATTGGAGTGGAAAGGAAGTGATTTAGGTACCTTTGGAGTTTCTTTAGGATTTTGTCCAAATACCAACTTTCGTTGAGACTGACGAGTTGCGTTGTGTGAGGTAGAACCAGGCCCAGCTGACTGTTGTGAATGGCCATATCTACTACTACCAGATTGCTTCTGATCAGATGAAATTGGCTGAGGCTGTTGATTTGAAGATTTCCCATCCAAACGTCTTCCTGTTCCCGTGAAAGCGCTAAATTTGGGTTCCGCTTCTTCTGCTGCTGCTTCTGCAACTGAAACAGAATCCTTTTACACTTTCACCTAGCTGCCTTGTTCACCCACCCGGTGTTTTTAAAATCGTGCCTCCAGAAAAGCCCACCTACGCACGCGCCTCACTGGAAGAGCGCACGTGCCTTATTTGTCCTCAAGAGGGTTTAAAAAAAAACTGAAATCCATTTTTTTTCTAAATAATCTTAAACACAGTGGTGGGGGTCGAATGCCGGTTTTCCGGGGGCTCGGGTGCATGCACCACCAAGCCAAGGGGTATCTTTCACTTTTTTTACGTTTTTCCAAGTTTGTTATGCTTTTTAAAATTCTTACCGATGAAAAATAACAATATTTGGTTAAAATTTTGAATGTTTTTTAAATTTTTTAATATTCAAAGTGGTTTGAAAAGTTCTAATAGATAAAAAGCACTTAGAGTGCTTTCGAATGAAGCATTCAATTCATTTTCTTAAAAAAATGCTTATATAATAAGCATTTCACTTAAAAATATTTTTTTCAAAGTCATGTCAAGCACACTAAATAATCTTAGAAAACTTTTAATTTCCTTTTTTTTCCCATTAGTTATTGTAGATATATAAAAAAAAAAAATACAATATTCAATTGTGTGCCTCATGAGAAAAATCCAACCCGGAGGGCTATTACACTCTAGAAAAAACTGGATTCACCAACATTTTACTGCTATGTGAAAATTAATTTAAATTTATTAATCTACACGATGTATACTTGCCTTCAAGCCCCCTCCCATCCCTCGGTCCTTACACCTACAACTAGAAATCCGTGGCCCCCTAATTTTCATTGGCTCAAGATTACTAAATCCTTTAATATTAGGTAACTACAACATTCAATCCATAATCAGATTAAGAAAGCAAAAAAAACCTGAGGTAGATTACAGGTCAATTTCATAAGCATAGATTAAATGAGAGAAAGCACCAAAATAAAAATGTAAAAACAGCAGTGGCACCAAATAGAATTGGAGAAAAAGAGTAGAAGATATAACACACCTTGCTCCTTGCCTATGATTGGTGCAGCAGACTTCTCTGGTTCCTTGTAGTCCAGAGGTGGTGCAAAATCCACCTCACAATCCGTCTCAATGATACTAATCGCATTGGAAGGCTTTGTTTCAACAATGTCGATGTAATATTTCTTGTTGTTGTATGCCACCATAATACTGTCTCCGGTGGTGAGGCAGGAGAAATTCCTAAGTGTTGTCTCTAAGCTGTATGACAAAAGTAAATAATTTGTTATGGAAACAAACTCCATCATGCCAACCCTGACATATAGAGAAATCATGTGCCATCAATGATAAGGGCATATCAAGAAACAAACCAGAAAGACCTTTCCTCACTCCTCGTCAAGACTAAAGGGGTTTGAAAATGTTTTTGAGAGAAATGTTCTAAAATTTCTTATTCAGTGCACTTTTAAGGTTTCTTTCCAAAAGTATTAGAAAATATTTTGAGTCACAGAAGATTTTTCCTTTTCTTATAAGAAACTCGACTTGATACTCAACCAACCACCTTAAAAATTTTCAACATTACTTTCATCAAGCTAAAATACTAGTATTCTTGGAAGATCAAAAAGCACTTTCAAGCTGGCTGTAGTAATGTATTCTTGAATATATGTACGGATTTGGACTAGCTTACCCCATGTCTTAACTAGTCCTAAGGATCAATAGTCTGACCCCAAAAAAATTCGACATCAAAAGGTTTCCCTGTAATATTCAATATTCTAAGTGACTACTAAGCTTTGAACCCATAACTTCAAGGACATTTAGTTACAGCTTTCTTTTGACCAGTGGGTCAACACCAACCCATGGTGGTTAACAACATTGGGTTATTTGCATCAACCATGCATCTCACTGAAATATGAGACTTAGGTCTCGGTGCTTAGATGATCTTCAAGCATTTCATGTACTTCTTGGGCTTCAGGGTTATATGTAGGTGGCAATTGCTAACTTAACAGAGGATGTCAAATTTCCAACCCCTTCCTATGACCCAAGGTGGAATTAACAATAAGTTGTAGAGAACATTAGACATGTTTCACCAACAAAAACTTGAACAATAGGCTCACATCGCTTTTGGATTGGAGATATCCAAGAAGTCCTTCGTGTGAGGTTGTAATTTAACATAGGTTCCCTTTGGAAGAGTGACATTCTTCACATGCACAAGGGCTCCTTCTTGTAAAAGCATATTCTCCATCATCTGAAGGGAAAAAACAATCAGAAAGGACGCAGAGGAATACTTGGAGAGGAAGGAACAGAGCTACTGGCACCCAGGACACATATCATGCCAAGGAAAATATGGACCCCTACCCAATAAGGCATGTAAATCATGCCCTCTTCGGCAACGAACTCCAAAACCCCACAATGAGAGACTCGCTCAACAGCATCATTTCGAAGTTCAAACAACATCGGATAATCAATTTGTAAAGATGCTGCAGGGGGTTGTGTTTAAAATCAGTAACCTACAATGAAAAGAATAACACCAGGGAAAACAGAGAGAAAAAATATTTTTAAAGAGATCCCAACAAACCTAGGCGATCAAGGGCTGATGGAGGCATTATTACTGAAACAAAATTAAAAATAAACATAAAAAAATATTGGGAAGAAATTGAGATGAAAATTTTAAAATACGTTAAGAAAGACAATGAAACGTAAACCAAAAAGACCATCTTACTTCTATCCCCAGTTTCGATGTGTGGCTGCAGGATAAAAAAGATTAACTAGGATTAGAAGAAAATAATCCATTTTGGAAATAAGGAAACAATTCAATTTTTTACGAATGTGAATATGGATACTTTGAAATGCTTTTAAGATGAAGCCATTCCTATAGATATTTACCTTCTACTATATTGGCCTACAAACTAGAGACATGAGCAGCAGTTACTTGATATTATTTGCAATTTCAAGCTTATGAAAAAAATTAATGCAAGAGCAATGCTCTTTGTTCCATGCTCAAACTTCAAACATATACAAAGGCATATTGCAAATCCTGCCTAAACTTAATTTTCTAAGGGCCTTTGTTATGCATCTTAAATAATTAAAATGCAATAAAATCAAGGAAGCCTCAAATGCTAATCAATGTTTAAGCGCATCACATTTCCAAAAATGGTGACAGATGTAGGAGGTAATCAAACCTTATCAACAAATGATGCAGAGAAACATTGATATCTCTGCTCAAATGACGTTCCACGATAACCATACCCATCAAAATACTGCATATGTGAAAACATAGAGATTACATGAATTGTCATGACTTCCCAAAAAAAAACGCTCATTAAGTATGTAAATACTTCTTCCTAAGCGTTTCGAGTCGAAAAAATTCAAAACATTATGATCATATACCTAGTACATCAAATAACAAATTGCTTCTACCAAGCGAGAGTGTAAAAAAAATAAAATAAAATAAAGGAATGAAGTGCTTTGATAATGGTGTGTTGTACATCATATTAGTTAGCAAGTTCTAGGCAGCAGAAATAAATATCAAACACCTGGATAATTTCAATTCCTAGTGCCAATATTGCTATAGCAAGTTTTGTGCCCCATAGCCGGAACAAGCACCATGTCTTAAGGTGTAGGATTAACACGAAGTAGTAATGCACTCATTAAAAGGCACAAACCACAAAGCAGTTGCATATTAAGGGAAGGTATAAATTTCTGCAGATCATTGAAATTGAATTTCCATTCACAGACCTCAAAAGAGAAATAGAGAATACATATTACATGCCTTTTCTTCTCCTTCTCATCACACAGGTAATATACGAATCCTATGCAATTTCACAAAATAGCAGAGGTCCTCGTTTCAATGAGCTGAAAACGCATACATACCATATTGTACACCTTTAGAGTTCCACAACAGATAATCAAACTTCTAAAAGCTCCCACTCGAGCGGCAAAGAACTGCATGTTGGAAACAAATGTAAGAAAACCGGATGTTTGAAAATTGCAGTGCCATAAACGTCGCATTCCAGCAAGAAATCGCGAATATCGGAATAACGTAAACAGCGTAGTGCACTTATGGTCGCCATATGCATCAAATTAGTCTGTCATTAAAACCGCAGAAAACAAGAAAGAAAGCAAATCCTTAATTCCATTTCCGCCTCAATCTCAAACATGAAACAGTGAGAAAGAAATAAACCAAGGCAAAAAACAAGACTAAACTATAATATGAAAAAAAAAAAAAATGCATAACTCACACGAATAATACTTAATCAATCAATAATAAACAAAATATCAGACTGAATTCTCCATAAGTTGCTATGTTTCTCTTTCTTCGGCCGCAGGTAACCAACAACTTCCATTTTCTGATCACCGGAACTGAAAATAATTTTACTAAAAAGCGAATGCGCATTTCAAAAGAAGAAAAACGCAAAGATAACGAAAATTCAAAGTTCCGATCACTCAGCTTTCTGAGCAAGCAAACAACTAGAGCATCGGCTCAAAGACGATTGACTAAAACAGAATTCAAACTAAAAAATTCAAGCTAGGACGCGAATGCGGTTGTACCTTAGACTAGAAAACGGAGAGAAGCGTCGTCGATGAACGATCGCTAGTCGGAGGAAGAGCGGAGAGGAGAGATAGTTTGATCGGTTTTGCTGATGGAAGTCGAAATTGGAAATTCGAGACGCTAAAAGCAAAGCAGATGCTCGAATTCGTAATGTTTACGCTACGTATCTGTGATGCATTTGGGCCTGGGCCTTCGAAAGCCCATCCTTTTGAAGCCCACAATAAGACATTGGAAAGATTGAGTCTGAGAAAATTCCGTATATGCCCTTCTTTACGCTTCTTTTGTTATAAACTTATATAAGAATTTGCTACTGGATGTATGTATTTAAATGTTCTTCAGTTTAATAATTAATTTTCATTTTACAGTTTTGAAATTTTTAATATTTCAATAAAGCCACGGTTAAAATATTAAGTTTTTTTTTTTTTTTTTGAAAATACACTCACTGATTAAATTTCAGTATAACAAATATTCTAGCACTATATTTTAAATTAAGAAAAAATTTGTTTAATTGTCATCTTCGCCATATGAGTAAAACATGTCTAAATTGTTTCATCCATTGATTGAATCCGTCCAATATTGAGGTCGATATGCACCTCAACCAACATTATCTTCCGTAAACTTCGAGTATATCTCTCATTCTCAGCCCGTCAGATTCAATCATATTATTACTTCAATTTCGAGGTTTTTTTTAGTTCAACGTATGGGGTAGGGATACGAACCTATAACTTTTTAGTTTGATAGATTATGCTTTAATCAATTGAGTTATGTTTGATTTGACATTTCAATTCAGAGTTTTTAGTTGGATAAATCTTAGAGATAGAATAATAAGCTAAGCTTATAATTACTGTTGCTCCCCAAAAGCTCATCTAACCCCTTTCTTCTAATGTTGTTGCCCGCTAGGGGAAGGAATGTTTTGAAAGAAGATTATCTTAAATATATTCTAAACATAAATCCTATTAGAGTTTAAAAATATATTTAGATATCAATTGCCTAATAGATACAAGTTTCAATTATGCGGAATAAAATTAACAAATTGAAATAGGATGGTTAAGAATTGATAAATAAACTAATCTAATCAACCTACGCTAGGAACGATCACATACAATCAGTATATAATAAGGAAGAGAAAGAAAAAAATCGAATTTATATTCGTCCACCTAATGTGGGCTAGGTCCAATTCTCTGCTATCGTTGCAGGTTTCTACTAGATTCTTCAGAGAGAAGTCAGAGAAGATTACAACCACGCTTAAGAATTTTTCACAATTTTTTCTCAAGAAAAAAAGTCTCACAAATCACTCGAACACTCAATCTCAATAGAGTACAAGAATCACACCCTCACAAACTCACAAAATCACTCACTCTACATCTTGGTAAATCTCTATATTTATATGTTTTTTTACTTTTCTGTGTGTTTTGATCTCTAGAGTTATAGATGTATTTACACACCAAAACTTAATAGGAAAAGAAAAATATTGCAAACCAAATCCTAAAAGGAAAATGTAATTTTATAGATTTTTTTATTCAGTTTTGACTCCACTTCTCTCAAGAAGTTTAATGGGAAAGTTCCCTCACGATAGGCCCTCGTAGCTCTCAAACTTCTTTCTATCAATCAAGGGACAAGCTCTATGTCAACCTCTCCTCTCAATCTGGTTAAATTTTGTTTGCATCTAATAGACCCTTAAACTTTAAAAATATCAAATAAATTCATAAACTTTTAATTTCATGTGTAATATATCCTTAAATTTTAAATTGTGTAATAAATCCCTAAACTTTTAATTTTGTGTCTAATAGAGAGTTTTAAACTCTCGATTTTGTATCTAATAGATACTTGGCATACTCTTCATTTCTTAAAATTTACCTCCATGTTAAACGTAAAATTGAAAATTTATGGTCCTAGTAGACCCAAAAATCTAATTTTATGTCTAATATATTAATTTGAAAGATGTCAAATATGCTAATGACCTATTAAACACACAATTAAAAATTCGGGAATCTATTAGATAATTTTTAAAGTTAAAAAATTTATTAAATACAAACTTAAAAATTTAAGTACTAAACTTGTAATTTAAGTTACAAAACTAATATAACTTTCATAGTTGGAAATAACTTACTCTCGTTCAATTTAGTGTAAATTTTTTTAGTTCAATAACATATGAGGAT
>JAOANK020000018.1:2073699-2097684 GCA_026257165.2 Telfairia occidentalis | reverse complement strand
ATTATTCTAAATTTAATGTATAATTTAATTCTTATAAAAAAAGGTATAATGTAATAAAATTGGTAAAAATCGATATAACTTATCAACCTAAATTCAATTCAAATCTCCCTACAAATTTTCAAGAAAAACACTTACCATATCTCGAAATAGAAAATAAAAATAAAATAAAATAACTCACCATAAAAGTTAATTAAAACATTAAAAATATAGAAATGGAGATAATTTCTCTCTCTCTTTTTTTTTTCTTTTAATATAGTTATGATTATATGAATCTGATCGACACTGTAAGTAATTAGCTAAATTTTTTTTGTTTGTCTTTTGCAGAAACCTTTCCTTCATCTCCTTCTTGCTAGTTACTTCTGTGGGCTTCGGGCTTCGCCGTCCGCAGAGTCACTCTGGGTGAGACAGAATACAATACAATACTAAATAGTCAGCCATTACCACTTGCAACCATTACCCAATAAACCTCGACACCGACGTTAAGCGGCAACGGTTAGGGTAGGGTTTTGCCGACGGAACAATCGCAACCCTCAGAGGTTGAAGATGAGTGTCTGGAACTATGTCGTCACCGCTCACAAACCCACCAACGTCACTCACTCCTGCGTCGGCAACTTCACTGGTCCTCAGGAGCTCAACCTCATTATAGCGTATAACCCCTTTCTCTGCTTATGTGATCGAACTTTTTACGGGTCTTTAATTCATACATTTGCGGTTCTTTTGAAGATCTTGGATTGGATTACGTGTTTTCTTTCAATGTTCCTTACTTAATCTGTTCCTTTTTCTCTTCCAAGTTCGATTATTTTTGTCAGTTGTTGCTCTAAGTTATAGGAGTTTTCTTGGGCTGAAACTCGAACAGGGCTAGGGTTTTATTTCAGTCTTTAGGATTATATTGAAATTGGTAATAAACCAAGCTACTCCGAATTATATTTTTTCTTTTCCACTTAGAAGTTTATTGGCTTACTCCCTTGGAACATCAAAGTTTGCACAAGAAGTTTAGTTTCTTAATCTCTCGGTTGAATTTATTCACTCCTCAAATGGGTTTCAGGAAATGTACCCGCATTGAAATTCATTTGCTTACTGCTCAAGGCTTGCAGGTACTCTTGCTTTTGGTTTTTTTTTTTTAAAATGATTTAAGTTATGGAGAACTGAGGATGTTTCAGCTGTTCAAGGGTTTCAGATTTTCTTTTTCTTGTTTTTGGCTTTGAATTTTTATTTCCTGATATATTTATTTTCAGATATGCTCATATATATATATATATATATTTTTGATACGATATAAGATCAAACATCTTAGTTTGAAGTTGAAATAGGTTTTGTAAAGTGAAAGAAATGTAAGATTAACCATAAGATGTATTCTGGAAGCAAAGAAATAGACATAGCACTTCTTGAGATTTCTTTATTGCATAGGATGGCTGTTCTTTTTTTTTTTTCCCTTCTCTAAAAAAAGAAGAATTATAAATACAATATGTATTGTTGAGTTTTGATATGAAACGTAATAGTCCAAATAAAAAATATGTCTACACCAAGTTATCAATAATTATGGCTCGTTTTGAACCATGAAACTGCCAGCTACTTCTTTTGGTTAGTATTGGTTCTAACTTTTTGATATTATAAAAATTTTCATGTTTAATGTGAAAAAAATAATTAAAAGGGTCATATGAAAGGAAGAAATGATTTATCAATTTTTCTGAGTTATGCACCATTAGTGCTGGGATTGAAAACTCTGAATGGTTACTATTTTGAAGTTGTGTGCCTTGGTTTGGATGCATGGCCTACATCTCACTAACTACATCTGCACTGCAGCCTATGTTGGATGTTCCAATTTATGGAAGGATTGCAACACTTGAACTTTTTCGCCCTCATGTGAGCTAGATCTCTTCCAAGTCCTGTACCAATATATTATTATTTTTTTCCTCCGTATTTTTGTGACTTTCTTTCCCATGCATTAAATAGGGTGAAGCACAAGATTTTCTTTTCATAGCAACTGAGCGGTATAAGTTCTGTGTTCTTCAATGGGATACCGAGAGTTCTGAGCTTATTACAAGGTTCAAATACTTCAAGAGTTGGCTTTTTCCCCCCTCTCTGATATTCTTTCTTTAATGTGACTGAATTTATTCTAGTTTTTGTAAATTAGTTTCATATTTATTCAGTATCTTGTTTTCATGTGAGTCTATTAGTTTAAGCTTAATTTTATTGGTTCTTTAATGAAACTTTGAAGAGTTTGACTACTTTTACCTATTTGGTAATTAGATGATAATTATTGGTGAGCACATAATGAGTTTGGTGGCTACCTTTGATATCTAAGAAATTGGAACCATTTCTTCCTCATGTGAACTTTAAATACTGCTTTTTTTATGGTTCCACTTCCATAGATCGTTTAAAGTTTCTTTTATGATGATTGAAAGGTTTGTCTGGTATCTGTGCTACTTTGGTGGGTCTGGAAATATATCTGTATGCTATATTACTGTTTATGTTATTAATCTTGAAAAAGTTAAAACTATCACAGAAGACGGCACTTTGGTAGGTTCATATCGATACTTGGTTACCACTTATCATGTTAAAAGTATTATTATCTAAAAACTGCCATCTAAGGAATGGGATATATGGTGGTCTTGTTTTATGGAAGAAATAAAACTATTAAAGAATCTAATGAACATGCTGCTTTCCTTTTTACATTTCATTCATGGTAAAGATTCTCGTACCTCTGATTATTTGTTGATTAATAGATTATAAATTTGTATCCTACCAAAAAGATTTTATTTTCTGCATAATTGATCAGAAAACTACCTCAGTAAACCTAATCCTTTGATCCCTGAAGAAATTAGAATGCCATTATTAAGCCTGAAATAACTATGATTATTTTTAATTTTCTACTTGCACTGTAAGATCTATGAAAGCTGGATTGTTTTATATGTAATATATTTCTTAGTGGTCTGTTCTCTCAATTTTTTTGGCATGTCTTGCAGGGCAATGGGGGATGTCTCAGATCGCATTGGTCGTCCTACCGACAGTGGTCAGGTACCACTTGTTTAGGATTCATTTCAAATTGTTGTGCTCTTGTCACGTTTTCTTGGGTTTTTCTAATTCATTATCCTTTTTTTAATAACTAAGTTCTTTATCATTTCAACATAGTTCAGAACATGTGAAGAGTTTCGTTATGTTTTTATTATGGTCATTCTTTTATCTGCAGATTGGTATTATTGACCCAGACTGTAGATTGATTGGACTTCATTTATATGATGGTTTGTTCAAGGTGTGTAATTTTAGTAGCTGTCAATGAGATATGCTATTTGATGTCTTATATTTGTCTTTGATATTTTTTAAAAAAATATTCACCATAGCTTTCAAATATCTGTTACGTTTTGACCACTTTGGATGATGAGTAAAGTCATCTGTTCTTTTTCAGGTTATTCCTTTTGACAATAAAGGACAGCTCAAAGAAGCATTTAACATTAGGTACTCAATTTAAATTATTGGCCTTATGTTAATAAAGAAATATCTCTTAAATGAAATTTAGGAAGTTCTAGGTTGTTTATTCTTTCTCTGTTCTTTTCTCTGAATTTGCCATTTATTCTTGTTTTGTAATTTTATGAAATAACTAGTAATAGATAGTTGCCTGATAATTTGTTCTGTTTCTACTCCATTTTGTTTTTGTATGTTAGACTTCTAGATCATAGATTATAAAACATTTGAGTACCTGGTAATAGATTTTGATATATGAGGAATAGGTCCTTGTGTGCGTTTGTATTGAGTAAAAACGTGTAATGTTGATATTGGATCTAAGGCATTTAGGCCTTGTTTTTTCTTTTTTTTTTAACACTTAACTGGACTGTCTTTGGTTTTCATTTAATCATTAAACATATTGCTCATGACTGAAATTGAATAATTTTGATGGAATGGATTATTTTATCTTGCAAAATGAAAATGTTGTAATTACATTTGACTGAAATTGAATAATCTTGATGGAATAGATTTTTTCAAAGAGGTAATTGGATTTTGTTCCCTTGATTCATCTGGCTATTGCTTATTTTTTTGTGGTCAAATTATTTCAGGCTTGAGGAACTTCAAGTTTTGGATATCAAGTTTCTTTATGGTTGTTCAAGACCTACGATTTTAGTACTTTACCAGGTCTCTATTTTTCCTTTCGCATCTCCCTTCTTACAGAAGTTACAGCTTCATTGTGCTGTTTTCTGTTTATTCATTTCTCTTTCTCTCCTGTCATGTGTACCCTGAATTGAAGATTACACAACATCAGTAGTTGACATTCTGTATGAATCGATGGACATATTTATACAAATGCATGAAGTGCTCATAAATCAAACGAAGTAGGTATATTCTGTTGTTTAGATGAAAGTAGGTGAAAGATTTTCATGTCTTTGTTGCTTAGATTTAATTATGTTACAGCGTAGAACACATCTTGATGATTCAAAAATAGACACGAAGGATCAATCAAGCAGAGGTGTCTGGTATGATATTGGTTGTGAAAAATGGGTTCTGTAAAAACATTCCTAGGGCGATGTTTATGAACTTCTGTTGTTTCTGTCTTAACTTGAGCGAACAGAACTTTGTCTACTTGAAGAATGTTGCTCAGTGATGGACAATAAAAAAGAGAGCCAAAAAATTATCTTTGTATCCACTTATGTTTGTTTTGTTTATGGTGTTTTATGGTTAATATTAAATATATTTTTATGTCATATAGAATATGGGCTGATAAATTGTGGAGCTTTAGAGAAATTTTGCAAATTTACACTGTTCATCCTGATGGCTGGTAGTGCAATTGTACTTGACTGATCGGACCTTGTTATGTAACTAAGATGCTTTTTATTTTTATTGTTTTTTTCTTGTGAATGATGAACGTATTACATATTTCACACACATCCTTTATGTACCTTGGCAAGATTATGTGGTGCTCACTGTTCTTTTTATTTTTCAGGATAACAAAGATGCTAGGCATGTTAAAACATATGAGGTTGTTCTCAAGGATAAGGATTTTGTTGAAGGTCCATGGTCTCAAAACAATCTTGACAATGGGGCTGCTGTGCTAATACCTGTGCCTCCTCCTCTATGTGGTGTTATCATTATTGGAGAAGAGACGATTGTTTACTGCAGTGCCACAGCATTTAAAGCAATACCTATTAGACCTGTATGCTATTGCTAAAAATTATTAGTATTTTAGATATCTGATACTAAATCTCTGTAGTTTGAAGATATGATTTTTGCTACCTTTTTTTCTTGACCTTCTTTCCTAAATTTTTGTCACTTTTAGTCCATCACCAGAGCATATGGGAGGGTCGATGCTGATGGTTCAAGGTACTTGCTTGGTGATCATGCTGGTCTACTTCACCTACTTGTCATATCTCATGAAAAAGAAAGGTAATTAATCCTTGATCATAGTTTCATGGTACTGTTTATGACATGCTTAGTTAGATTTATTTGTTCCTATTGACAGGATCTTATTGACGTTTCGATTTGAATCTGTTTGTAGGGTTACTGGGCTTAAAATTGAGCTGTTGGGGGAAACATCCATTGCTTCTACAATATCATATCTTGATAATGCTTTTGTATATATTGGGTCAAGCTATGGGGATTCGCAGGTCTGGTAGATATAATAATCATCTCTCAACTTTTTCTAATATAAATTTTGATAAAGTTATTCTTTTAGATTTAGCTCTAGAATCAGCATGTCAGTTCTACCTCGCATTTTGATAGGAATCTAAACAACTGATTGACTGAGCATGCATGTAGGAATTGATATGAAGTACCTATCTCAGTTGTAAATAGTTTAAATAAGTTTTTTGGCAGTGCGGGAATTTATGTTTGTAGTTGGAGATACTAATATATATATATGTATATTTTGTTCTGGTGCAAATGCAGCTTGTTAAGCTAAATGTACAACCTGATGCAAAAGGATCATATGTAGAAGTCTTGGAGAGGTATGTTAACTTGGGGCCTATTGTTGATTTTTGTGTGGTAGACCTTGAGAGGCAAGGTCAAGGTCAGGTTGTAACATGCTCTGGAGCTTATAAAGACGGTTCTCTTCGTGTGGTTCGAAATGGAATTGGAATTAATGAACAGGTTTTCCTATTTTTATCAGTCATTTATTCTGTTTGTGATAAATTTTCATTCAATCCAGACGATTTTCATGTGATAATTATAAGTGGCCTTTGTAGGCATCTGTGGAACTTCAAGGAATAAAAGGAATGTGGTCACTGAGATCTTCTACTGATGACCCATTTGATACATTTCTCGTTGTAAGCTTTATCAGCGAGACTAGAATTTTGGCAATGAATCTTGAGGATGAATTGGAGGAAACAGAGATAGAAGGTTTCAACTCTCAAGTGCAGACATTGTTTTGCCATGATGCGCTTTTTAATCAACTTGTGCAGGTAGTTTTATCTTCTCTGAGTAACTAAAGAATTGACAAAATTGGCAGTTTTTTCATTAAAAAGCACTAGCTCAGGACTTGTAGACGGATTTCTGTAATCATTGTCTCTAATTGGTGCAGGTTAAAATCCCTGTCCCAACCCTGTCCTCTAAATCATTTCCCCTCTAAAAAATCAGGTGGGGACAGGGTCAGGAACTCCTTGCAGTGTACCCCATAGGCAATTTTCCCCATTAATGTGTATATACATTTTTAAAAATTAAAGTTTTAATCAAGCTGAAAAAAGTTTGTTATCTACAATTCAATGTCATATGGTATGTTTTTGTGATTTTATAATATGACGTAGATATATCATATCCTTTTCATGTAATTATTACATTAAAACATTTTATAGTTTTGGGATCAGAGTCCGATGGGGAAGGAGACCATCACTGTCTCTCTCTCTCTCTCTCTCTCTTTAAAGAAACAAAAGAGACCATCATCGTCTACAAAATCAAAACGAGGAACCACAGTTCTTGTCGTTGCCCCATCCGTGTTTGAAACAGGGAGTCTTGACTATGATAATTAAGCGCTAGATGTTGTAATACTTATTAGGCAGTAAATATACGTATACCCCAACTTTTTGTTTGGAATCTGGTATTATTTCTATAACCTCGATTTGGGAGGTTAGAATTCTTCAAATCAGTACAATTCTCTCGATGATTATTCTTTTAGCTAAACTTGTAAGTATAGTTGTCTATTTATGAACCAAGCTCCCCTAACTAATAGATAGCCAAACTCCCCCAGTTATCAGATTACTGTTTATACAAGCATACAACTACGAGCACATTGCTAACCTTCCTCTTAACTCTTAGCTCATCTGGCACGTAAACCTAATAGGAGGCTGATTACGTTTGTCAGTTATTTTACATGCTTACCCAGATATATTTCTCATGGTTGGTCGATCTTCTTCTCTATTTTAATGGTATATGAAATGATGAATCCAGCTGATGGTCATTATTGATTCTTTCCTTTGTATCTTCGATATTCTATCATCTTTTTTTTTTGGTTAAGAAAGTTCTACCAGCTTCTTGTGTCTTAGATGTTGTATTTTTTTCCCCTCAACCACTGAAGTTTAAACTTGAGATACGTGCTAATTATAGTCAAATGCAATGTCAGGTTACTTCAAGCTCTGTACGATTAGTTAGTTCTACCACTAGAGAACTTCGCTTCGAATGGCATGCACCTTCAGATTACTCTATCAATGTTGCCACTGCTAATGCCTCCCAGGTATGCTCATTTTATTTTTGTCAATTTAGTTTAGTTTTTCTCTTTATGTTTGAATGAATTTTGGTAAAAAACTAAGTGTTGTTCAAGCCAGTAAGGTTCTTGTCTGTTCCACTTTATGCCTCGACTTTGGATAGTTATTGAAGGGAAATTCATTCTTAGTAAATGGAAAATCAGAGAAAGTTTTGTGGACAACGTGATTGATGAATGTCTTCACTATGGGCTTTTGACATTTCACTTTCTCAGTTCTCAAGAATAAATACAGAGAGACTTGTCAGGAGTGGTGATTTTAGATGAAAATCATTTTCTTCTGTGTTCTTCCATCTTCTTTTGGGGAAAAAAAGAACACCATTCTTTAATCCTATCTTTTGATTTTCTGGATAAGAAACATTACATTTGTTGAAGTATGTTTAAATTTGGAGCTTCCATATGGATGCTTTGGAATGAAAGGAATGCAAAGATCTTCCACGATCCAGAAAGATCCGCTGAAGTAGTTTCAGATTCTTCTCATTTTGTCGCTCTATATTGGTGTAAAAATGTTCTCCCTTTCAGTAACTATCGCTTAAACTCTTTTTTATCCAATTGGAGAAATTGTTTGTCATAATTTTGGATGAGTTTTTTTAATCCCTTTTGCGTCATTTCATTTTAGCAATGAAATTCTTTCCTATCCAAGAGCAAAAAACATAAAAAATATGTTTAATTTAGATTTTTAGCCAGATGGAAAAATATTCAAAGTCGGGGGTAAGCTAGAAATATTTAATATAGGTACATTATGAGAACCATTAGCAGAAATATTCTTTTCTTAGGCATGCATTTTAGTGCCAAGCTCTCCAAGCCTGCTTCTTCTTCTTTCCTCCACTCCGCTCTCTTTTTCTTGGTCGGTCAGATAGCTGCCAGGATGCTTATTTCTTTAAGAAAGCTTACAGATGTCTTAAACAAAGCCCTCGTTTCTTTGTTTCATGTTCTTTAATATTTCGTGTGTCTCCTCTCATTTAATCTCATTTTCATGCTCTAGAGGATTATTGAGTCTCGAAATTTAAAAAACACTGGTTTCTGCTTACTGTGACCATGTGCAGCATGATCTGAATTTAAGAGAGATTTGTTTTTATCCCCAAGCCACTGTGCTCTGTCACTATCCTCTCTTTTATAAGTCCATTCTGTTTCCTACATTTTTTGTTTGCTTAGCATGTTTTTCACTGACTTCACTTCTTTGTTCTCTGAAAAATTTCTCCCATGCCACAAGATATTTTGTTGGACACTCCTATTTTAGTTTGAGAGTTGTATTATTGTTCTTCAGATCCCGTTTGTGGATGAGTTGCTGGTGGAAATTGTAAAACTTAGAGATTATTGTCTGAGATAAAGTGATTGGTTTCTTCCTTTGAATGAGTTTTTTCCCATGGATACAGTGGATGAGAATTAAGATGTATGAGCGAGGAGTTTCCATCTCTAAGAATTTCATGAATCTATCTCCCTCATGTTTCTATCTTCTAATATTGTGTTTTTTAATTTTAAGTCTTGTCATTTACAGAAATGGTGATTAATTATTTCTTGTTCTGTTAAATACCAGGTTTTATTGGCAACTGGCGGTGGTAATTTAGTTTATTTAGAAATTTGCGATGGGTCATTGGTTGAAAAAAAACATGTAAAGTTAGATCATGAGATTTCATGCCTCGACATAAACCCTATTGGTGACGATCCTAATTGTAGTCAGCTCGCTGCAGTTGGGATGTGGACAGATATAAGTGTCAGAATATTTTCGCTGCCTGACCTGAATCTCATTACAAAGGAACATTTGGGAGGAGAGATAATACCTCGTTCAGTGCTTCTTTGTACTTTTGAAGGGGTATGTGTGCTTACACTCCTCTCTTGTTTCTACCTTGGTTTATTTGGTTTGGTTTAGGTCAAATTAGTATCTGAAATGTGAATAATCTGTTTTTATAATCGAAGAGCCATCATGTAATGTGTGGGATGGAAGAGACATGCTCATGACGTATTCTTAAACTTTTTATGGAATCTATATGTTGCGTACTTTTCGGCCAAATGGAATTTTATTTGTTAAGATTCTATCCTATGTTAATTGAACTTGATTCTGTTATTGAGTCTTGCCTACATTAACCAATTATCCATGATGCCGAACTCTCTTACTTCCTGTATGTTAAGTTTGTGTGACATTTTCTTTTCAGATATCTTACTTGCTGTGTGCCCTTGGAGATGGTCATCTGTTGAACTTTATATTGAAGAACACAAATTCCGGTGAGCTAATGGACAGGAAAAAGGTTTCTCTTGGAACCCAACCTATAACACTCCGTACCTTTTCATCCAAGAATGCTACGCATGTATTTGCTGCATCAGATAGACCTACAGTCATTTATAGCAGCAACAAGAAACTACTTTACAGCAATGTTAATTTGAAGGAAGTCAGCCACATGTGTCCTTTCAATTCTGCTGCTTTTCCAGACAGGTATTTCTTGTTTTTTTTTTAAAAAAAAATCATTTTGTAGAAATTATACTTCTGTATTTATGGGTCTCTATTATTTTTTAATATGCTCGTTTGATAATGCCAGTTTCTGATATGGTCTATGAGTTGTTTTAGAAATAACAATTGAAAGATGAGTCGGTTGTTGGTACTTGGGAGGAGTCATAAAAAAATATGACACATTGTCACCTCCTCTCTCTTTTGTTAACTTTCATGTGGCCTTGCTTTCCTCAATTTATATTAGGGTTTTCAGTTAATGCCTTCTTGTCCTAATTATTCTTTGTTTTGATTGTCAGCCTTGCTATTGCAAAAGAAGGGGAACTTACAATTGGCACCATTGATGATATTCAAAAGCTTCATATCCGCTCTATTCCGCTTGGGGAGCATGCACGCCGTATCTGCCATCAGGAGCAATCCAGAACCTTTGCTATTTGTAGTTTGCGATATAACCAATCGGGCACAGAAGACACAGAAATGCATTTTATCCGCTTGTTAGATGACCAAACCTTTGAGTCCATCTCAACCTATGCTCTTGACACTTATGAGTATGGGTGTTCTATTCTTAGCTGCTCTTTCTCCGACGATAATAATGTATATTACTGTGTTGGAACTGCATATGTTATGCCGGAAGAAAATGAGCCAACGAAGGTATTAATACCAAACTAGATATTTTAAACCTGAGAGTAGAACCTGACTATTCATTCTAACATCATGTTATCTGTGTTATCAACTGTAGGGCCGGATATTGGTTTTTGTTGTTGAGGAAGGTAAGCTACAGCTTATTGCTGAGAAAGAAACCAAGGGATCTGTTTATTCCTTGAATGCCTTCAACGGAAAGTTGCTGGCTGCTATTAATCAGAAAATTCAATTATACAAGTGGACACTTCGAGATGATGGTACGCGTGAGTTACAATCTGAATGTGGACACCATGGACATATACTTGCTCTTTACGTGCAAACCCGTGGAGATTTCATTGTTGTTGGTGATTTGATGAAGTCCATATCCCTGTTAATTTACAAGGTTAGTCACTATCCCATAACTCATTTATTGCTCGTCTTCAATTTAGCTTCCCCCAGCAAGAAGGAAAGAGAAGCTTGAATTTGGATGGTTATTTTATTTATTTGTGGGCAAAATCCACTTGCTCAGGACTTTTTATATTCTCATGGCTGATTGTTGTTACGTCTGTACCAGCACGAGGAAGGTGCTATTGAGGAGAGAGCCCGGGACTACAATGCAAATTGGATGTCAGCAGTTGAAATTCTCGACGACGACATTTACCTCGGTGCTGAAAATTACTTCAACCTCTTCACTGTTCGAAAGAATAGCGAAGGGGCAACTGATGAGGAGCGCAGCCGCCTAGAGGTGGTTGGTGAATACCACCTCGGTGAATTTGTTAACCGGTTCCGACATGGCTCCCTCGTAATGCGTTTACCAGATTCCGACGTGGGCCAGATTCCAACGGTTATTTTTGGCTCTGTCAATGGCGTAATTGGGGTGATTGCCTCACTTCCTCACGAGCAATATGCATTCTTGGAGAAGCTCCAATCCAACTTGAGGAGGGTGATTAAGGGTGTAGGGGGACTGAGCCATGAGCAGTGGAGGTCTTTCAACAATGAGAAGAGAACTGCAGAAGCTAAAAACTTCTTGGATGGAGATCTAATAGAGTCGTTCCTCGACCTCAACCGCAGTAAAATGGAAGAGATTTCTCGGGCGATGGGTGTTTCGGCCGAGGAGCTTTGCAAGAGAGTAGAAGAATTGACA
Source organism: Telfairia occidentalis (assembly GCA_026257165.2). NCBI lineage: Eukaryota > Viridiplantae > Streptophyta > Magnoliopsida > Cucurbitales > Cucurbitaceae > Telfairia > Telfairia occidentalis. The sequence goes on along the minus strand of JAOANK020000018.1, from coordinate 2,085,798 downwards.
AGGTTACATTGATTTGAACCCTGCTGTACTTCTATTCAATTTTATTTATTCTTTTGTTTCTTACTTCTTCGGAATTACGTTTGGACATGGGATTATTATTGGGTTAGCCGTGTTTAGGTTTGGTATAAGAACCTTAAACTGATGTGTTGTATATTTTGGTCATCCTTGTTCATAGAGCCGTTCTGTCTGCTCTTCCTTATCACAAGTTTCATGGTTCAAGATGTAGCTAATAGATTTTGTTTGAATTCAGAGATTCTTGGGCCATTGAATAATTTCAGAATGGTCTAAAACACACTGGAATTTATTGTTCGTTTTACTTTTAATGTTTGGTCACAGTTTTAAATTTGATAGTCATAGGTTTAAGATTTTAGCTTCAGTTTATTGTTAGGGTCTTTTCTTTTTTATTTTATTTTAGTGTAACATGTGGGAGTGAGAATTTGAATCGACGATTTTTTTGTTGGAAAAATATACTTTAATCAGTTGAATTATGTGCAGGTTGGCAGATGAGTAAGCATGTTTTAAATCTTAGACAAGATTTTTGAAATGTGTATTAGAGTGTAATACGAGATTAGTATTCGAAAGAGTTAACATTGTTAATACAGTATATAATTTCGTTTTTCACTGTCGGTCATTTTTTCTATCAAAAAAATTGTCTTCCATACATAATTTTATGAATGTACTTTTAATATCAAAGGTTTGATTTTATTGTCTATTTAGCCTCTTAAATTTTAAAACCGACCTTTTAGTCTAAAATTTGAAAAATGATTCTAAATTGATAAGAATTATTTTTCTAAGTTCCAGACTTAAAAATATACATTTTAAAATTTTATAAACTCAAACTTCAGATACCAAAATGTATTGTCATAAAAAAAAAAAAGCATAAAAAGTTAAGGCTTAATTATATAAAATACCTGTGTTCTTTTAAAAGTTTCAATACTATCATTTACCTATGATAAATGTTTCAAAAAATACCATTTAGAAATTTTTTTAGATATTTGACAGAAAATTAACGTATTTGCTTACATATGAATTACATAAATATGAAACAACTTATGTAGTAGTTTAAGTAAAAAAACTGCAACATTCTATTTGCTTTCGCTTGCATCTTTAAATATTAATTTTGATTTTTTAAAAATATTTATTTTATTTTAAAGCTTCAAATCAATTTTAAAACCCTACATTTTTTTTCACTCTTAAGCTGTCACATAAGTTGTTTGGTATCAACATAATCTAGTTTTTACTTGAAGGGTATATCTTTTGAAACATTTAATAAAAGTAAATGGTAGTATTAAAACTTTTAAAAGAATAAAGGTATTTTTGAAACAAAATATAAAGTATAGGAATATTTTGTATAATTTAACCAAAAATTAATAAAGAGAAAAAAAATTGCTAAACAAAGATACTGGTTAAGGCATATCTCTATAACAAAAAAACCATGAGTTCAAATCTCCTACTCCGTTAACTCAAAAAAAAGAAAAAAACGAAAAATTAAAACATTTATGAATAAATCAAGAAATGATCCATCCAAGTCGTAAATTTAACCTATTTTCAGAGTTTCCTTTTTTTTGTTCTTGCTAAAATAAGTCCAAAACTCTCCATTGCTCGTAAATTTTGGAGAAATCATTTAAGAAGCTGGTGGCCACAATATGATTACACATAAAATAATTTTTCCGAATTTTGGGTTATATACTCATTGCGGGAAAAATCCTTTAAAAAAAAAAAGAAAAAGAAAAATGGAAACTCGTCGTTTCAATAATTCAATCTCACTTGACTTCTGGAAAAATTCAAAGTTACTCAAATGCATCAATCAGGAGAGCGAAAGAAAGAAGAATCAGAATTGAGGATTCAATCCGCCATCGTCTCTGGCTTGCTGCTGCAATTCTTGATTAGCATTTTTCAAGAATTGATCCCAACCACTTCCAGGGCTCGTATCCAAGTAATCGAATGGAACCGCAGTCTTCAATCCTGGCCTCACCGCCCTCCGGCTCTCCACGATCCTGAACTCAAACCCTTCACTCTGCTCCTCCAATTCCTCCCACTCGAACAGCAATGGAAGTGTGAATGCACCCCATGGATTGAAATCCAGAATCTTAACCGCTTCATTTTTCGTCACATACACATCGAACGTGTAATTCTCCGATTCGAAGCTTGTCTTCACATGGTCGATGAAGAATTCTCCGATGACTTCTTCCAGACTCTCCTTCTTCTCCACTAACGCAGGATAGAACGTTGTGACCTCGCGCTGGGAAATACCAACCAGGTCCCGGTTCCTCACGAAGCAACGAAATTCCATCTCTGGTCGAAGGGACGGGTACCACTTGCGCAGCGCGAGGAAAAATCTGGATGGCCTCGACGATGATTTGTCGGCGCAGGAATCGTACGCGTGACAGAGATCGTGAACAAGCGAATCGGACGATCGAAGCAAGAGCGCAATCTCACTGAACGAAGAGCAGTTCAGAGCTCCGGTAGGGCTAATCCACGCAGCGTCTTTCGGTGCGCTCCAGTTCAACTTAGGGAAGACGGAACCTCCAAGAGAAAGAATCGACTGTTTAACATCAGATTCAAGCTCCGGAAACGAAGGAGGCGAAGTGGATTGCTCCGATTCATCATCGGATCCTTCTTTCAACTGGTAATCCTCTTGTTGTTCGGGGTGAATGACTCTATTGGGAAGAGCATCCTCGTTTGAGATGGAAAGTGGAAGGAGGAAAGGCCCAGAGTCATCGAGGAGGTACTGAACGAAAGATTCTGGAAGCTCGTGAATTAGGGTTTTGATGGAGAAGGATTTGAATTTTGGATACCATTCTTGAATTTGGCACCGATTTACTTCTTCTTGCTTCATTTGGTTGCGGCCTCGCTGGTTCTTCGTTCTTCGTTCTTCGTTAGGGTTTATGCGTGGGGAAAGGAAAGGCAATTCGACTGGTCTCATTCGCAGCCCGACGGAACTATTTTGTTTACAAGGTTTGCTTTTTATTGTATTTCATAAACTAATTATTTATTGCATAAACATTCTCACTTTCTTAAAATAAAATGATTAAATTACAATTATTTTTCTATTTTTTTGGACTTTGATTTTGCCATTATACTTCGATTCACTTGAGTTTATTTTTCAAGCTTCAACTCAATTCTTCAAAGCATTAAGTTTCCCAATCATAGATTTGAATTCTCATTCTTTTCATTGTAATTTTCTAAAAATATTCAATGGAGTGAACTACTTCTAATTATTTTTCATTTTACCAAATTAATTTTAGGATGTAATTTTTTATTTTAATGATGTGCTTGTGAATCAGTCTAGTTAACTAAAAAATATAATTTTATTTCCGAATAATTAATTTAGAAAAAAAAAATTGATAGAATAAAACTGAAAAATACACTATTGGATTCCTCCATTCTTTATTCTTTTAAATTTAAGAAAATAAAATATATTTTTTTCCCATTAACTTTGCTGTTTATAATTTTACAAAGATAAGAAGTTTGGGGAAAAAATGTTATGCAGTTAACAACAAACTTTAAATATAGTTGGACTAGTTTAGCTAACAATAATCTCTTTTTCAGATTGTAGCTTCAAATTTTCACCTTACTGTTTAAATTATTATATTCTAAAAGCAAATCACTTCACTTCGGCCTAATTTAGTCAGCCACATATTACCAAATTAGCATATTTTTATTTGAGCTCTTCCAATCTAACAAGTTTTTTTTTTTTTTTTTAAAAGTGGAAATGAGAAAGCAAATGCTAGATTTATCTAAATCTGCTCCACTCCATCTGTATTTGTTGATGGTATGTTTGAATTATGATATCCTTCTTCAACTGACACAGATTGCTTCACTGCACTCTCCTTTGCTTCTCTATCTTTACCCCACAGAAGAATGTACATTCCACTTATGATCAATACTGACCCCAAAACACTGCCACATCACAACCTCACATTTTTCAGCAAAGTTTCTGTTTTTTTAACAATTATATCAAAGTTTCTGGACATGATCAGGTCACATAGTCTCTGCTAAAGCTTTAGTTTTGATCTTAATGAATTTGAAGTGGTGTGTTATTACAACATTGCCTTCTGTTTCTAGACGTAGAATCGGCGTTTTCTCGAGTCCGTTTGATGATGATTTTGTTGTCTTTTATACAAAAGCCCATTTTTATTTATAAGTTTTCAAAAGTCTTTTGAAAGAATAGGAAACAAAACCAGAAAATAGTCAGTAGACATAGACAACCAGGTTACTTTTTAGAAACAAAGTTCATCTTCCTTGTAGTATTTTGGATGCTGGTAGAAGATTTTGATTTAGAAGAGAGTATCTTTATATTGACACAATATGTGTTGTTAAGTCTGGTTGGCTGATTTTTATTTTTATTTTTCCAAGAGAGCAAAGTTAAAGCAATTTCTCAGTCATGATCAAGAAAGAGAGAGGAAAAAGAAAAAGCAGACCTTCCAAGGTGAAGCTGTTCATGCAAGATGAAGAAATCAAATATGGCTGCAAAAGTCTCTAAGAAAGGGGTAAAAGCAGCTGTGAAAACTGGCCCTTTCTGTTTTACACACCATGACATTCCCACATAGCACAACCCTGAACCCACTGATCCCTGTTAAACTCATCTCATCAACATCAAATTTCATAGAATTTTAGCTACAAATACCAACTGAAATGGAAAACAAACTGATACTCACAGCATATATGAGACTTAAGATAGCAAACTTCCCTTTCACAACGAACACGGCGTTCTTCTTGTCGATAATCAAATGTAAAACGGCTGACTGTATGGCGCTGAAGAAGGACATGATACAAGTACTAGAATATTGACATGGATAAACCTTGCCAACCCTTGATTGCATAAGGAACCAAGAGGACCACATAAAGCAGCCTGCAGTCAAAACCAAGGAACCTATCAACCATCTCCCTGGCGTTTCAGCTTGAACCGTTGCACGAGTGCTGTTTGTTTTCCCGGTTGCTGATCCCGGGCTCGTCAACGGCATTCCTTTGTAGAGAATCAGAATTAAGTTCCCTGAAATGCAAACCAGAGTCCCAAGCACTTTGGCTCTTCCACCCTTGCTTTTCATGTCCACTTTCTCCATACTAGAAAAATTTTGAAACCACGGTTACTATCATCACATTTCAGTCAACACTGGGAAAGAAAAATGCACTATGGTTCTGTCGGCACGCACCCGAATAATACGGCTAGAATGAACGTATTCACGGGCACCAGGTTGAGAAATGCACACGAGAAAGTTGCAGATGTGTATTGCAGACCAATTAAGAATAGGTATAATGTTAGTGTTAACCTGCATTAGTTTATCTCTTCAAAGTTTCTTACTGAATAACATCGTACAGCTATGGCAAAGTTTATAAAGAATGCCATTACTAACCCAAGTAAGGAACTGATGAAAAGGAGGAATAAGATGTAAGCTGTAAGCTGAGGTCTGGTTTTCCTGTATTTCACCAAAGAAAGAGACCCTTAAAGTTTCATAGCATTAAATCTTTTCACAACAAAGCAAACTTGAGAAGGGATAAGAAGGAAAATGCAGACTCTAGTATGGTCAAGGAACCAATATTTTCTAGAGTTCAACAAGTCTAGGTGCCTTTACCTTTCCCAAAAATAGGCAATCGGCGACAAGAAAAGAGCGGAAATCGTTTGCCGATACACGACGATGACTAGCTGACTGATTCCTTCACTAAGAATCTCCTTAAGTAGTATATTCACACCCGCAAACGCAAGATTAATCGAAAGCATAACCACAACAGGCTTCATTTTTGCACCTTTTTTGTTTCTGCAATATGATGCCTGCCCAAAGACTCTTCTGAAATATGAGTTTAGTTGTAGAAACATACATACTATATATAAGCTGAGCCTTTTTCTGATAGGGAAATGGAAGTGATGTCAAACAATGCAACTTGAACCACTACTAGTAAAGCAATTAGTATCAGAATATCTTAATGTTTTTTCATTTCTTTTTCTGCTCCCTTTCTTTGGAACCTTTAACACTCAAATCTTTTGAATAAGCTAATGAATCGTGACGATGGAGATCTTTGAAATGCAGCACAAGTTTATAAGGACCAATACCAACAAGGTGATTGTAGTCTCATGATGCCCTTCTTGTTAATCTATAGTGCTAAGCATCTTTAGAGAGTTAGAGAGAGATAGAGAAAGCTAAGGCAACTAAGGCCAGGAAAACCCTCAGTCTAATATCTTGGAAGCAAATAATTCCCTTAAAAACTCTATCAAGATCCTCCCCCATTTGTTATCTGTTTCCATGGCACTTGAGGAACAACATGTCAAATCTCACAAAAAGATGAATAGTCCCAAAGAAAGTAATGGATGCTTGGTAGATCTGATCTGCACTCCAAGAGGCTGAGTGGTTTCAGCAAGAACTTGAAATCGAAACGCCAGAGTCGCTGGTTTCAACATAACTCATTGTGAGAATGATTGCCTCTAGTTCAATCATATCTATGGCTCAAAAGTCAATTGTGTGCCTACACAAAATATGAAGTGACATGATGAAAACTTGAATGGGAAGAGCAATATTGATCCTGAAATTATATGGTGCCCAAAATGATCTTTTCCAGACTATATGTTCTCATTCTGCATTATGTACTTTCAGGACTTCAATATGCATTACTTTGTTAGTGATTCTTTTAGGTCTGTGAAATATATTATCTATGAGTTTAACAAGTAGAATCAGTTGCAAGTCTAAGCAACTGGTGGGATGCTTTCCAAGTGTGATTCTTTTCTCAAACTTCATGAACAATATTATATAAACATGAATTCTAATTACAAGAAATCCTGTTTTCACAGAGAGAACAACAAGAGAAATCCTAATTATAATGCATAATCTTGTTGATTGCACTTAGCAATGGAAAAATGAAGAATGTCCAAAAGTTCTATTCCTTGCAATTTTCCATATTCTATCCCTTTCCTAAAGGTAAAATAGAGATGCCCAACTTAGTTCTTTTTGGGGGAAAGTCATATGAAGTTTTATTAGTAAAAGTTTTCAATGAAAAGAATTAATGGTTTAATGAGCTCACACAAAGCATTATATATTATATTACCCTAATGGGGTGTAATAAAATAGTTGGTGATTACAAAATCAGAGCATCTAATTCTATGTTTTATTCTTGAAGGCACTCCCCATAAAGTATATTGCAAAAGTAGTTGAGAAAACTGTGCTTTAATAAAACTCTAGTACAACTTCTTTAGTGTTCAAAAGAATAATGGACTTTTAAACCATTATGGGGAAGAACATTTTTATACACACATACACATGTCATAACGAGCCATATTTGTCTAAAAAATATGAAACTTTTTCAACTTTGAGAGGAACAATAACTAAAATTCCCTTTGCTAAAAGTTCTAAAAACCACCCAAAAAAATATATAAATGGTATGTTAACGATAACTCGACAAGGTTAAAACATATTTGTAATCTCTAAATTTTGACTTTAGCAATATTTTAGTAATTATACTTCTTTTTGTAATGTTTTAGTAAGTTGAAATCAACATTGAGTTGTATGAAATCTTAGTATAACTCAGTGGATAAGGTATCTAATATCATTGCAAAGACCAATAGTTTGATACTTCAATCCTGCAATAGTTGAACTAAAAAAAAGGGGTACGAAATCTATCTACTTCATTCCCCTACCCATCTTATATGTATTGTTGGTTTTTCTTTTCAAGGTTTTAATTCAAATTTTAACTCGAAAACTTAGTTATTACCCTTTTAAAAGAACAAGTATTAAATCATTACAGATAAAAGTAGGTTATAGAAGCCAAAATATAGACAACCTTCCAATAATCTAGTTTCTAAAAGTAGAAAACAAAACAAGAAATCGTCAAAAGACTGTCTTGAGAATCTCATCAAGCAAAAACAAAATATTTTTAAAATTTAAAAAAAAAAAAAAAAAAAAAAAAAGATGCTCATGAACTCAAAAGATGAACAGAGTAGCTTCAAGCAAGTCAAAAACCACCATGAATGCACAGTATAGCAGGCTTCCCACTGAGCTCTGTTCTTATTGCAAGAGGATTATCAATATGATAATGAAAGGTTTGCCCTTGAGTTTGCCTTTCAAGTTATTGGCTGAAACATTGAATTTGGAATATGATTATTTGGTAACAGACTAAGAACTGTATCCCAAAGCCTCTAATAGAGAGAGAAATTGGATGTCTAAAATTAGATAGTGATTGATGGCAAATCAGAACCACACCTTGCAAATCAGAACAAAATGCTCAGCCTCCCCATGGATTTTCTTGAATCAGTGAAGTCAACAAAATCCATTCTGCCAAATGTCCTCTAATGGCATTTCGCTATTGAGGGACAGTAAGTCTTTTTTTTCTTTTTTGTGAATGGGATATACCAAGGACAAAATGGGAAAGAACAGGACCTTTCTTTGTTTGTAGTTTTCTTTTTTTTTTCTGACATAAGTTCCAAGTATTGGAGGTATAAGTATAAGACTTTAAGTTGACTGAGATATCAAAAAAATAAAAAAAAAAAGTTTTAAGTTGATTGAACTTGGACAAAATTTATATAAATTATCGTTTGTGTTCTAAACTTTTCATAAAATTTGTGTGGATCATCTTATATTGGCGACTTTCGTTCTATTACTGTCGAGGAAAAGTCTCTTGTATAGGATTTCAAATCTATTATAGTTAGTCGTTCATTAAAAAAAAATAAAAATGTGCAATAAAGGTGGAAGGATTTGAACCACTAGCTTTAGGTTTAGGGAGGTAGATAATGTTTTGATCGATGAAGCTATCTATGACCATGTCGATATCAAATGTCAAAATTAATGAGACGACAAAATCAAAGTATTTTAGTCAATCTTTGGTCTAGTTAATTAATAATCAGTTCTATGGTCATAATTTTATTAACTATGAGCTTGACATAAATTTTAATGGGATAAAAAAATACTTTTAATTAATTGAAAATATAAGCATTTCACTTAAGTGTGCTACTTTGAAACCTCAAATTCACTTCAACTAAACTTGATGCTTCGAAAACACACTATTTTTGTTAGTTCAACAGTACGTGGGAGTGAAAATTTGAACCTACGACCTGTTAGTCGAAGAGATGTGTCTTAACCAGTTGAACTATATTCGATTTGGCCTTCAAAAACACAAAAAAAAATGATAGGAGGATACATTCTGCAGCAAAAATGGATAATGTAAGAAGTGACGATTCCGAATCAAATAGATTTAGTGAATTTATTTTTTAAATCTATTTCTAAATTTTCTGTGATTCAAAACACTTGCAATTCTGAAAACAACTTTTTTTTTAATTTTATGTTTTAGTGTTTCCAAATTGTAAATTTTAAAAGGTAGAATTACACTAAAAAAGAAGGAACAAAACTATAATAAATACATTATTTCATGTTATAAACTCAATTTATTTTTGTAAAATTAAAACATACTTAACATAATATTTATCATATTATAAAATTATTAATTATACAAAATTCATAACATAAAATATGTTAATAAACTAATTAATAACATTTGAGATTAAAATTACTGTTTTTATTGTTTATGAACATATTACTAAAACACTTAGTACAACTTCTTACACTGAAATCCAATTACTAAATCTACTACAAAACACATCTAAAAGTATAGAATAAACTATATTTTAATTGAATCCTTTGTTTTCATATCACTAACCAAACATCCCATTAATTGAAAGAGGAAAAACCATCCCCAATTAAACTGGGAATTCGCGGAACCTAATCTGCTGAAAATTGTCATTTCATTACTTGATACCAGGACTCCATATAATGATATGATGATTAAACTCAGATCCAACCAAAAAAAAAGAACTTGCAGAGCAGGTAAATTCTGTTACTAAAAAACATGTTCTGCGTCGTCACTACTATCTCAAAATGCTAACAAACTCAGTTTATAGAGCTCACTGTTGCATCATCACAACATTCCTGGGGTGTAACATTACTACAAACAGACTCCATAGCCTGTACAAAGAAGCTAGCAAATCCCATAAGCGCCTGAAAAACATTGGGAAGGCCTGTTTTTAGATGGTTTAAGGTCATGGCCCGGCTAACCTGGACGGAGTTCAGATATTTGGCCTTCTCTGTATCAACAAGCTTCTTCAAGGTATCAGTTTTTGCACGTTTAAGCGACAAAGGATTCTTTGGGCTCAAATTGTCATTTCCATCTTCAGACAGATAGCATCCTCCCAGCTTTTTTTCCATCTCTGCCAGTGACTGTGTCTCTTTTCGAAGTCGCTTATCCAGCTTTTCGTATTTCCTTTGGAGGTTCTGTTCCTCCACTTGTTGGAGAATTATGGAGTTTATGGCTGACAAGAGATTCTTGATGGCCTCTGAAGCTGCCTGTAAGAAAGACAAGGATGGAATGGAGTGAATAAAAATAAGAGGGGGGAGGGAATAGAAGTTTGATGGTTCTCATGCAAAGTAAATGGGAAAAATACATAAAATATACTTAAAGTAGACCAGTTCTCAGTGTCTTTTAAGTAAGAAATGGTGGCAGAGGTAAGACATTCACTTGATGAGTATAAATCCACCAACTACATCTGTCTGTGAGGACAGTCACTTTTATGAAGAGATAGAACAAAAGCATGCAACAAAGAAGAGCCAACCAAAAAACACACACACACACACACTAAACAAGATAAAAGAAGATTACAATCTTTCAGCACATGATTAGACATGCAGAATAATATAAAGTATGACTTGCCAAAAAAGGCATCTTATCTTCTACCAAAGATAATTTTCAGATATGCTCGATTGGGATTGAATTAGATTTCTTTGATTTTTACAAAAAAATCATCATTTGCCACGACAGCATTCTCCATTGATTCATATCTTCAATCATCAGAACAAGGTCAAAGTAATCACAAACAAAATTACACTGTGACCAAGTACCTTGTCAGGTAATCTGTCAAGGGCATCCTGCCATTTTTCGCAGAGGTTAAGAACCACAGGTGCACAAACACTCCGTCTATCATGATCTACAAGAAAGTCAGTAAGTTGAGTCCACCTACAGAGGGTTTTTACGTACTCTCTCTGATATTGCACGAGATTGCAGAAGCTGTTGTACCAGACAGTTATCTCAGCTGCAAGCTGAGCTGTGGCCTGGCGATGGAAGTCCGTACTTAGATCTACGTCATGGTTGTTAATCTGATGGTTCAACTGCCGGGAGATTTGGTTCTGAACTTCATGGCATTCAGACATTATCTTCCACATATGCAATAACCTGTACAAGAATGAAGCAGAAAAATGGAAAAGGACGATCAACAGATAATTACAAGATTTGGTTAACATGAGAACGCACATCTTTTCCAAAAGGCCAAAGTGCAGACAGATTATTTTAGCTAGAGTATAATTTGTGTAAAATCTGTGAAGAAAGTGCATGTTCTCTTCGTTGTCATTCTTAAAGCGGGTTTTATTCACAACAGTTATGAAATCTAAAAAAAATCTCCCACAACTCCCATATCGTGCCAGAATTGAACGAGGATGAAAACATTTTGGTGGGGAGAATAGACGCAAGCAGCCAAGTCACCAATGTCTTTTCTTTTCTTTTCTTTTTTTGGAAGGGAGATAGGGGTGCAGAGGCACGTGAATAGGAAGCAAATCAAAATGATAGGCAGAGAGGGGGAAAAAAAAGAATCATAGTAGGAAAACTGCTGAGAACAAGAAAACTCGGTCGTCTGTTCATCTTCATTCTGACAATGGCAGCGTTGAATGTCACTGTATATGCATATAAAGAAAGCCAGGTTTTCTTGCAAGGGCTCAATTAAAATTTATGTACATTTACCCCGAAGTTAAAGCAACCAGTTGTGGATACAGTTCCTCATCCATTAGTGCCAAAATAGAAGCACAATGTCCACCTATAGCTTGCTGCAAACGTATTATGTCAGACTCCAAACTCTCAACATTCTGGCGAGTTTTCTCAGTCTTGGTCCAATCATAGTGTTCATCCTCTTGTTTCTGCAGTAGCAAGGCTTTCTTCTCATGCTCTAGTTTGGTGCCTTCTTCTTCCTACAAAGTACGATTCAAATTTATAAGAAACAAGGACATAAGATGAAATTCTCGATGAAATTTTATGAATGATGCAGAACCATATGCAAATCATTGAATAACGACAACA
>JAOANK020000018.1:2023248-2039180 GCA_026257165.2 Telfairia occidentalis | reverse complement strand
TAAAGGTTTCATTAAGAGTCAGAAAGCCATGAAGATGAGATAGTCACATTGATTGAACCTCTGGGTGTTGAGTGCCATGGTGCATAGGGAAGAACAATAAATTGGGCTCGAGTAATAACTCGTATGCATCTAATTTTCATGCTACCGGACTCGGTAACAATGCATCCTTCCTATGAAAGCATTCCCCCCCTCCCCCAAGTCAACTATAATAGTAAGTTAGCTAATAGACTTATGGTGTAATTATGAGTACCATTTTGTTGACTCCGGGGGCTTTTGAGAGAGAGATCAATTCTAGTGACAACTGTTTCATTGATATATGAAATCCAATAATTATAAACCTGAGTTGTACAAGGAGTCAAACTCTATGCATTTTAGAAGAATTAGGATGGAGAAAGTCATTTCAAGTATATGCTTTGATTTAAATAATGATTTTGATGAGAGCATGATCTTAGTGGTCACATCAGATCTGCTATGCATGGCAGAACCAAAATTTTTACTCAACAGTTTGATTTTCCTTTATATTGTTTATCTCCACTCCAGAAAATCACTTGAAGGAATTGGAAAATAACATAATGGTGAGGTTTGACGATGAAAATTTTGCGTGTGCTAATTGGTTTTTCTTTCCATTTTTTTTTTCTTTTCCAGGAAGGGAGGGAGATATGTACCAGCTCCATCCAACAGGTTAGGATGGTGCTATCTATGGCTTGTTAGGAAATCTTCTTCAACATTTTTAAGTTCTTATAGAATAACATTTCAGATTGTTGCTTCTCTTGTACTAATTTTAATCGCTTTCTACAGCTTGATTTCCCTGTGACTTTATCTGCATTACTTGGAATTCCTTTTCCTTTTGGAAGGTGCAGTGTAAGCATCATTCCAATACCATCCTTTGTATGCTTACATGCATTGTATTTGCTTTCTCATTCCCTCACATTAGATTGATAACGAGGACCAGGCTTGACCCCATGGTGAAAAAAGTTCAAAAAAACTTCCATCCTATCGGATGAAAGTGTACTTTTAAAGGATAGCCTTACATTAATTCAATCGAGTTGATTAGGAATCTTCTTTTGCAGTGGTTGGGAGTTTTTTCTTTTTTTTTTGGGTTTTCAGGTGTGTTATTATTATTATTTTTGTACTTTTTTGGCAGTCTTGTTCAAGGCTGATATCGGGTATTCTCTTTTCTTTTTGCCTCCTAAAATATTGTACTGTAATCATAACTTGATCGGTGTTTCTTTTCATGTTTTTTGTTCATCAATGAATTGTGTTTTTGTTTATTTGTTTTTTTTTTAAAGTAGGATCTCTTTTTATTTTCTATATTTCTTAAAAGATCCTCTTTTTATTAGTGTCTGATTGGAATTTGGAAAAAAATCATGAAGAATGTCTTGTAGGAGTATGAAGAAGAGGTGGGTTTCATTCGGTTAAGTGGGAGCATTGTTGTGATAAGTGTACTTAGGTATGGGGTGGAATGAAGGTGCCTCACCTCCCTTAAGGCGAAATGCCTTCTGGTCTAAGTGTAACAACATGTTTCCAGGATGATTCACTATGCTTGATGGAAAAGATTTAAGGCTGCTCAAGAATATAAACCTAACTCATCCTTGAAACATGTTATACTTAGACTAGGACTTACAAATCCTGTTTGAATTAAAAAAAAAAATCTAGTTAAAACTAGGATTTTCAGATGATAATGACTTCTTATAGATCTTGGACTTTGATAGATCTAAACTACCCTAAACCTATAGCAAAACGTTTTAACATAAATCTTAATGAAATCTAAAATCAATGAGAATACTATATAAGCTGAAATTTGACTCGTAGATGTATCCTGCACTTCCAATTCTTGGGTGAACATATCAGGTAATCATGAATTTGTATTGCTATCTTTTCAGCATTGGACGTGTAAATCCTGAGTTATATGCTCTAGGTGCTGGTACATGGAAGTTGGAAGGTATGAAGGTCGGAAACTACCTAAATCAGCCAGAACAAGACGAATGGTTGCAGAATTACGTCAATGTGCTTTGTATCAACTCCTGGCAGGTATATGATTAGCAGCTCTGATGGCCAATTCCACTCAAAGATTATTATGGTCAATATTTTAGTGTATAAAGCAGAGTTATCATCCTTGTAAACTTTGAAGAACTTCATGAATTTGATGACACGTACCATTCTTAGCTCAAGAGTATACATCCAACACACGTGATATGATCTACAATCTTTCACTTGCTTGCCTTCCTAGAAACTCTGGAAAGCACTTAGATATAACATCAAAACTGCTTTGCACAAATGCAGAATATTTGTCAACTTTCTATTCTTCCCATGGTATTGTTTTTCCATTAAAATCTGTATCATTGTCAGTTTTGATGATATTGCTGTACTCATTCCTCGACCTCTATCGATTTTGTTGCTTTGTTAAAGACCTTCTTGTCCGATTGAAAATTACATCAAGTAGAATCAGCGAGAGAAACCTATACATACCTGGACATAGTTCTCTCAAGTCTCTCCTAATGAAAATCTCCATTTCTCCTCTGACCTACCATTTCATTCTAAACTTCCCAAAGTGTAGCAAAAAACCACGTTGACACAAGCAATTTGAGATGTTGAAATTTGAAAGTTCGCAATGTGTATCTGTGCAAAATCTTTGCTTTGACTTTTAGTGCCCTTTATTTTTCCTTCTAAAAACTTCTCCAAAATCAAATTTCATTCCCTCCTCCCCCTCCCAAATATTATGTTTTGTGTGACCATGTCAAATTCCATGATCACATCATACTTAGGAGCCATTATTCGTTTGGATTGGAGTCTTTTTTTGAAGCTTGTTGAGTTGTTTATTTGTATGTTCTTGTATTTTCTTACATTTTTCTGAATGAAAGCTCGGTTTCTTATAAAAAAAAATGGTTCAGTGTTGTTTCCAATGGTTAACAAACATTTAACGCTCCACTTAGTTCTCCCAAACTTTATCCTAGTTATTGATTGATCACCTAGGTTTGGTTCTATAAGTAGTGACAACAGCCCCATGAAGGCTTCCTTTTGCTATAGCTCTTGTGTGTTCTTTTAACCATGCCATTGCCTATCACTGGCTCATTCTTCTGTCGCTTAGTGATAGAGCAATAATTTCCTCGAGCTGGTCATTCATTTGCACGGTAAAGTTGCTTAAGGCTTTAGCTGTAGCTTGCAGACTTTATACAGTACAATAACTGTGAATTCATATATGGAAAGGTTTTCCTTTAACATAGAGGATACTGAACATGGTTGTCTCTTTTATCTTTCAAGCTTACTGTAATTTTAGATGATCATGCTGCCATGTGGGAGTTGATCGTCTTTCCTCGTTCTTCATTATTCAATCTGATGGAAATTGCTTTCCTTGTCTTGTAGGTGAAAAGGTATATTGATGTTTATACGGCCTCATCAGTCATCGGATTTTCTGATGAAGATTTGCTTCACACTGGTGGTCTTTATGCTGATGCAATGGAAAATTGGTCCCACATTACAAAAAGTTTATCATCTAAGAATGATGGAAGCCACATTTTACCATGTCTTAAGAAACAAATTTACGCATACTCTAATTTTCTAGCAAGCGTTGCTGAGCTAGCCCGTTCTAAATGGACAGAATTTAATTTAAAAATGATGACTCTAGGTTTTGGCATTATGTTAGCATCACTTTTTGTCCATTTCCTTGCTATCAAGAGGGTTAGCAAACAATGCAGCAGTTCTTTTGCAACTGAAGATTGTGGAACAACTTTTGAGTTAATGCTTTCTTGCTTTACGGTGGCTATACGTGCATGCAGCTTTCTCTCAAATAGCTTCATTTGTAAGTTGGAAATCTCTTTGATATAAATTTATTGGGATGTGTAACATATGATCGCTCACATTTATTACACCCCCCCTCTCCCCCAAATTTCTTGAGATCAGTGGAAGAAGGAAAAGTGACAAGTTTTCTTTTGGCTACTACTGGCATTATCATGCTACGATATTCATTCACGAAGAAGAAACATTTTATGAAAGTAAGTATTTAAGCTTAGGTTGACAGAACTTTTATTTTGAAGACTTTATTGTAAATAGCAGTGTTCAATGTGTATAAATTTCTATTGCAGGTCTTCATTTTCCTTCTTTTGATGATCTACTGTAGATTTACAATTGAAGTTGGTCTATTGAAGCAGGCCGATACTTCTGCATTCTTGAAAGTTTATCCTTCATGGGTGCTTGAAATTGCATCCGTACTGCCTGGTTGGACTTATGTAACAGAAGCTGTGCCAATTATTGCACTGATATTATTGTCACGGTTGCTTTATAAAAACGTTGCTAGCAGCCATTTGAAGGGGATATGGAAGTTTGTCATGTCTGGAACAATTTTATGTTACATCCTTGCCGGATTCCATTGGGCACTAGAAAATGATGTGTTGCATCTTGCTCCAACTATTGAGGGCATTGGAAAAAACTGCATTCCAAGAACAATCTATGCTATTGGACTAGGGCAACTGTCATTACTAGTATTCAGGCAGCTATTCGGTGAAGGCAAACCTTTAGAGTGCAGAATAACTTTAGTTACCAAAACAGCCGCCATGTTAGCTGCATTGAGCCCAACAATTATTATTTTAGCGGGAAAGCAAGGTTCGTTGGTCGCATTGGCATCTGTTATTGGAGGTGAAATTTTATTCGGAGTTCTCTATATTACTAAATTGTATTATAGCTGATCCACAATCTTCTTACATATGATGCTGCATGTTGTCCGCCGCATGATATATAGCTCAAATGATTTATTCATGCTTTGTTAAGAATAGGGGAGCGATGATTCAAATTTTGTTTATGCTATTTTACAAATTGTTTTGTGTTCTTTTGGAATTCAATCACGTATTAAGCTGTACCATTTTGAATCATAATATTGTTACCTGCCCTTGATATAGCTTATGTGCTGTTAGTTTCTTCTCACTTTCTAAATGTAGTGTCTGGGGTCTGTTTTTGGTGGCTAATTTTAATTCTTTTTAATATCTGCCATATATTTCCCGTCCTTGATTTATATGTTCATCTTGGTAGGATATTGTATAATAAGTATGGACAATCTAAAGAACGCAGTGGATGGAAATGGTAGAATTCTGACAGTTGACTGTGTTCCTGTCATGCAGTGGAGCTTGTTTGCTATCTGTCTCTTTTTTAGCTCTGGCCATTGGTATTAAATTTCTACTCTCTAATTTGAGTCTGAAATTTTGCTGATGCCCTCTTGTTCTACTGCAGCCAACATGGCATCAAATATTTTCCATTCTGCAATGTTGAATGTTTGTTTTCTATTCAACTAAATGTTTCTTATATCATATTACCGTCTCCTTACCCATGGAATATTCCTGTAGGTGTGCTTTTGATGGCCTTCGCTATGGTGCTGCATTTATTGGGTATGTCGTTAGTTGTGCGTGTGTATGCACATCATACGTATTGCTGAAAACTCAGTGTTTTCAATGTTTTGTGTCAATGTGTGTTGTTAATTGTACTTGTACGCATGGATGCATATCACATCCAGTGTCGCTAGAAAGCTAATGTTTTCAATTATTTCTGTTTAGGTTTATATTCTGAAAATTGTTTTCAAAAGCCAGTTTTCGATCTTGTTTGTAACAAAAAGAAAAAAAAGAAGCTAGTTTTCAATCATTTTTCTTTATTTATTTGTTCTAAACAAATGTTCTCGTAAATCTTTTATGAAAAATTTGTTTCAAAAGATTCCTTTCTACTTTTGTTTATATGTATTTTTATTTACATCAATTTATAAAATAATACATTTTAGTAGGCTTATTCGTGAAAATTAAATTTATGGTTAAATATGGAGGAATCATTTTGGAAAACTAACTCAGGAAGTACACAAAACTAGCAAATAGCACCTTATTTATTTATTTTATGGTAGTAAAGCTCGATGAGATTCTTTCTTCGTACTTTTCTCGTTCTTTAGTTTGAAACTTTGAACTAACATTCACTCTTGTTCTACTCTGATGCTTTCAAACAATGCCTCGTCCCCTCCATTTGTACTCTTCTTTTTTGGTTGATGAAATTTTTTTCTTGTCCAAAAAACAATGTTGGTTGTACTGCCCCCATGTTTTTTTTTTTTTTTTAAATTTATTTATAGTAATATCATTCGTGGAGGATGTTTTAAATTCCTTAACACTAGAATCCTCAAGCGCAGGTTTGACGAGTTTGTTCTAGTTCGCCAAGCAATCCTTCTCATGATCGATACATTTGGCTTCTCTATCATCCTTCCAATATTTGGACTTCCTTTCATTGTTGCAAATAAATATTCATCGAGTCCCGTTGCAAAAGGGGAAAGCCCTCTCTTCATGCTCTTAACTCAAGTAAGTTTTTTTTTCCCTTTCGTTTTAGACCTTTCAAAGTTGAAGGAAGAAACTTTGTTTCATTGCAACATGGTTTAAACGCTTACTTTCATTCTCCCCGGCATCACTTAGGCTTACTTAATGTATGGGCTCATAACGGCGGTTCCAGTTACAGCCACCATCTTGTGTGTCATAATTCAAAGGCGGCATTTGATGGTAATTACCTCAATTACTCCCCTTTCTCAAAAGTGAGCTTAGTATGAATTTTGAACAAACAGAGCATTATTTTTAAATGGTTAAAACTATGTCTCAAACTTTTTACGATATTTAGTTACATAGTTTAAAATTAATTTTGAAAAATTTAAAAAGACTGGAAAACGCTCCTAAGTATGTTTAGAAAGACTTAATTAGCACGTCTTCAAAAAAATCTAAAAAGTGATTCACTCCAAAGTACTATACTTAAAGCCTATCTTAAATCAACTCGAATTGTATTATTGAAATGTACTGTCTTTAAATAAAAATTTTCTTGAAGCTGTGATAAAATTCAAAGAACAGAATTCTTTTACCAGAAACGGTGACATTTTAAATCTTTGCAGGTATGGGGGCTGTTTGCTCCAAAATTTGTGTTTGATGTGGTAGCTCTGGTTCTAACAGACGTCGCTATCTGTTTAGCCACAGTATATTATGTGCCACGTGCAGAATCATGGTAGTGCTGGCTAAAATTGGTATGAAATTCCATCCATCTCAATTTTTCTTTTTCTATGATACAATGGCTTGTGGAAATTTTATAATTTTAATCATTTTATCTAACAGTGACTAATCAATGTTACCGATGTTTTTAATTTGCAAAAATGTTAGTGCCTTCATGGCTTTTGGGATAAATTAGGGTGTTTTTGGGTTGAGTTATTATTATTTTTTTAAAAAAATTTAACTCAATTGTTCGGATGGTAATGTCGTGTAACTTAGATGAAAATCTTAAAGAGTTGATCAACCCAAACCAACAATATAATATTTGAATTTAAATCTTGTCATTTAGCAATAAAATTCTTAATAGGAAAAAAAGAAAACTAAAAAAATGCTACGAACATGGATTTGTATTCTGTCATTAAAAATATTTGTATAATAAATAGACGAATTTGTATTATTGTATGCCTATTTTCTCACGTAAAATAAAATATAATAGGTCAATATAATGTTATTTTGAGAATAATACAATTTTGATCTTTGACGTTGGTTTAAAGGATGCATGTTTTTGGTTCTTAAAATTGAAAAAACGACATTTTTACTGACGTTTGAGAACTAGTTTCTAAAATTGAGTAGACTTCTTTATTAGTTCAACGTCTTTATTAATGTATTTAATTTTAATGGATAAGAATATATAATCTTTATTTAAATTGCCTTTTTTTCCGTCTCCTCCCTCAACCTTTCTCGCTATCTCGTGCTTCCTCACTTTGCTTCTTGCACATAAAATTATTAGATGTATCATTCCATTATTGTCATATTCTTATGCCAAATTAGCCCACAACAATGGTGTAATCCATCAAGTTGGACTCTAAACTCTATGTATTAAAGGGCTTATTTTTTTTATCCTCATTTCATAAGAGTCCAAATTCTAAAATAATTACAAAAATGTCTGAGTTTGTAAAAAACCCTCATTCAAAAAACATTCTTGGCAAAAAAACAAAGGTTATTCTTAAGGTATACGTCATTCTTCTTCATCCAAATATAACCCCATTTGAAAATAAAATAGAAAATTATAATTGTTAAGGGTTTTATGTGAAAAACACTCCTCTTAGGGCATGTTTGGTATAGTTTTGTAAAAAAATGTTTTTAAGTAAAATATTTATTATATAAGCGTTTTTTGAAGAAAATTACTTAAATACTTAAGTTTAAAAAGTTTTAAATTTATTTTATATGTTTTTACACATTTTCAAACCAATTTTTATTATTAAAAATTCTAAAAAATATTTTTAATTAATTAAAAATATTATTTGAAATTTTAAGCAAACATTGTTAATTTAAAAAAAAACGTTTTGTTCTATCAATAAATCATTTAAAAGTCATGGAAAGCACACTCTTATTGTTCTTCAGAATCTTCAGAAGACTCCAACGAAGAAGGCAACATAATAGTTTCAATTGGGTATTTATTTCAACTGAGTATTTATCTAATATTCTCTAGTATAGGAAAGAAAAAGCAATGCGTTACGTCCACATCTCAAAGAAAATACAAATGAATATCTTCTTCAAGAAAGAAAAATAATAATAAATATAAGATTCGCACTATGACCCAGATCCAACTTCTTTCATGAACTTAGGTTCTTTATAATTAATTATTAAATAGAAGCTGCGCATTAGGACCCAGATCAAATAATTAAATATTGAAGATTAAAAATTTAATGAATCTAATTAATAATTAAATATTGAATATTTCAAATTTAAATGTAAAACAATTAATGATTAATCGAAATATTGCATACATAAGGAATTTAAATGGAGTGCAAAATATTATGTTTAATTACCTATAATTACCTATAATATATAAATAAGGGCATTTTAGGGTTGAGAAAACTACTAAATTAAATGTGTAAAT
The DNA here is from genome assembly GCA_026257165.2 of Telfairia occidentalis. NCBI lineage: Eukaryota > Viridiplantae > Streptophyta > Magnoliopsida > Cucurbitales > Cucurbitaceae > Telfairia > Telfairia occidentalis. Next base: position 2,030,294 of record JAOANK020000018.1, on the reverse strand, counting down.
ATTTTCTGTAATGAACTTTTGTGAAAAGAAGTTATTATTATTATTGTAATACATAAGCTGTCCCATTATTCTTCAATATTAATTTTAATAGAATTTATTAACTCGTAAACTTAACTTCCTTGAGTTACTAGTAAGAGAGTAATGAGAGTGTTGCCAATCTAACATAGCTCAATTGATTCATCTCTTCAGCGAAAAGATCGTGAGTTCGAATTCACATCCCCACATGATGTTGAAGTAAATAATGATAATTACTCGGGAGCATATTGTTAATTTTCTAAAAGACCAATTAATAAATCAAATAAAAATAAAACTAATAAACCATTAAAAATGCACACAAATATCCGAATGGAACAAAGAAAAGGGCAGGTGAAATAACATCCCAACTCAATGCTAAAAATCTAAACCCAATTATAAATTATTTGACCCGGCCATCAAACTTATAACTCAAGAGAATAATCTCTAGTTTAAAAAAAAAACCACAAATTAATTCAACAACATTAACTTTACTGCTTATTGAAAGCTTAAAAGTTAATCAAATAAATTTACAACGTCGAAATTAAATAGAACTTAGCTAAATTGAAGGATAAAAAGAAGAAGAATCTTTCACTAAAAAAAGAAAGAAGATAAAATCTGTGGTAAAAAAAGGGAAAAAAAATAAAAAGGCAGTTAGCCCCCAAAATTTCCGTTGTAAGTAATGCATATGATTCTTCTTAATCCTCCGTACGGACGAAAACGGAGCGAAGTTCGGTAAGAACCAACGTTTCTCCACGCGCCGACTTGTCCGTGAGCCAAAACTACTCCTTTGCGTTTCAAAAACAGTCCAACAAAAAAAATAAAAATAAAAAAAAACAAAAAGAAAATTTCTTGGTTCCTTCCTCGCGAGCCATTTCCCGATTCAAACCCGTTTCTGTCGCCCCCTCTGACATTACCATGGATATGGGAGATTAATTAGCTTTATAATTCTCAAATCCGCTTTCTTTTCTTGGTTTTCTTCTTCCTTCAATTTCTTCCCTTGGTCTTCACCATATCGCCGACGTCTCGCTTCCTATATACGCTCTCTCTGACTTGGATCTGCGATTCATTTCCGGTCTACCCCTTCTGGATCTGCATCTTTTTCTTCTTCTGACTGACTGACGAGCAGAATAAGAGCCGGAAGCTAAGCAAGAATTGGATCTTATATAGTTTTGAAATGGACAATGGTGATATTGAGAGCGGGGAAGAGGAATTTCATGGGCAGAGGGGAAGGAAGTACCGCCCTGTGGAAGCCCATGATCGTGCTGTTCTTGAAATGTCTTCCATGGATCCGGGATCTTCATCTGCTTCCTCTTCCATTCCCATGCGCCACCCTTCTCTGAAGTAATCTATTTTTATCTTTTGTCTTGTCATTATTGTTATGCTCTTCTTTACTTGTTGGGTTTGAATGTGGCGAAGTGAATTTTGTATTTGGGTTTACAGAGATGCGATGTTTTCTGTCGTGGGAAAATGAAAGGCGTTGTTTCTTAATCATTGTCACGATGTTATATCTTAAACCTGTAAATTTTAAGAACGATCTCAGATTATATGTTAGGATGCATTTTCTCCTGGTTTTGATCAAGTTCTGGGGACTTGAGATTACAATTTTAAGTGTGGAGTGTTTTTTTTATATCTTTTGCTTCTTTGGCAGGAAGGTAAAAGTGGGTTCTCAAGCAGGCTCTGATGATAAAGAAGGGAACTCTTCTACTCATATTGAAGTTAATGGCCCCCAGCGAGAATCCAAGCTGGAGTTTTTTGGTTTCGATTCTCTTGTCAATATTCTGGGCCTTAAGAGGTACACTGTTCTCTCTATGCATTTAGTCTGTGTAGCTTGCCAGCAACTTCTTTAAATTTCTTCAATGCATCTATGAGAAGACCTTTTGCATGGAATCTACGTGGACGCAACCCACACAGCTATTGCTTATTCATTATCCCTTTCTATAGATGCAATTTGCTTTTAGAGATTTTCATTGCACTTAATTCTTTCAATTACCCAGTCTAAATTTTGCTATTATAGTATGATGGGGGAACAAATTCAAGCACCGTCGAGTCCTCGAGATGGTGAAAATGTTTCCATCACTCAGGGGTTGCCAAAGGTAAACTATCTTAACTTTGCATTATTGTGTTATTTGCAATTGCATTACTATTCTCCATTTTGGTATTTATATTTATTTTAGTCAGTAATTGCAAAAATATCTCTATAGACGCACAACCAAATCCACAAACCCTTCTTGGAGTTGGAAGCTTGGTTTGGCAACCATGAGAGTGGCTAGAGAGACCATCTCCCTTAAGGAAATTGGCTAGGTAGTTATCAGATTTGAGAGGACTAGAGCTTGGTTTTTTTTTTTTTTTTGGTGCGGCCTTCTTTCAAGAAAGTTGGGATAAGATGAATTTTTTTAAAAGGTATTTATTGAACGAGTAAGGTTTAATTGATTTTTGACCTTCATTTGCCTTATCATTTCCACAATGTCAATGGAAAGGATGCAAAGTGTTTTGCCCTCAACCATTTCTTGTTTTCAGGGTGCTTGGTCAGCTGGTAGGCAAAATGGCAAATTCAAGACGAAGTCCTTATTACAAATGGGCATTGAGAACTATAGTCAAGAATCGAGAAGGGGTTCAATTGATCCCGAGAAAGTTGTAACTATGTTAGCTTAGGCTTTTTAAATAAGGTCTTGTGGAGAAAGAGTTTTGGTTGTAAATTGAGAAATTAGTTAATCAATGGGAATCTTAGGTTTTCTTTTTCCCATTTCTCTAGGAAGGTAATCAGATAAGGGAACCTTATCCTTTGTCTTTTTGTCTCAGCAAACTCATTTTTAAAGGGATGGATAAAGGTCCCGTTAAGGGGTTGAGTGAGAAAGAATTGAGTTCATTTGATTTATTTTCAATTTGCGAATGAAAATTTTATTTTGAGCTACAAGGAAGACTCTTTTGCTAATCTAAGTAGGGTCATGGTCATTTTTAAAGAATTATATGGTCTAAAAAATAATAGATCCATATTGATCAGTATTGGGGTTCGTTGGTGATTAGACCAAGGTCTAGTTTTGGTCTCTGTTGGTGGGTTATGAAGTTGCCCTAGCCCTTCTACTTGGAGGTTCCATTTGGGTCATTATTGCAGATTGCATTTTTTTTTTCCTGGGATAAGAAACAGAATATCTAACAAAGCTCCAACTACAAAAGGATTAAAGAGACGAATAAAAAGGGGATTCCACTTGAAAAAAATTTGACAAAGGTGAGCAACCTCCTCCTTAGACATAGGTTTTCCTTCAAGTTTCCAGATCTCAGACTCTAAACCTCAAGGACAATAGGATCAGAAAAGGCAATCTGATGCAAGGTCTCTTATGGGAAATTTTGGAAGAGAGAGTGGCTCGCATTTGGTTAACTGGAAGGTGATGTCTAGATTTTTGGATGATGTTGGCTTGAAGATGGTAATTTAGTCATTAGGACTCAGGAGCCCTACCCTTCTGGCAGAGTGGTTATGGTGCTTTCTATTACCATTTAAGACTTTGTGGGACAAGATTATAAGTAAAAAAGGGCTTGATGTCAATGGTTGGGTAAATCTCGTGGCACTCATGGGAATGCTTGGAAGTTCGTCTCTCGTTGCTTGTTTGTTTTCCTTGAACATAGTTAAACTTTGCTGGGTGATGGGAACTTCATCCTGTAGGGGGTCTTGCTTGCATCTTAGTCTTTGAGATCATAGTGCTTATTTCTGGTCCGTTGGAGTTGGAGGTGGAGCCTTCGAGTTTTTTCTCTTGCAATTATTTTTTTAAACATATCACTTATGCAAAGCTTTGGCAGGTTAAATCTTCTAAGAAAGTTCAGTTTTTTTGTTAGGCTTGTGGCTTATGGGAGAATTTGCACTACGGATTTTGTCTAGGGGTCCTCTAGATTTGCCTTGTGTTCCCTGTGGTATATGTTGTGGAAGTAAGAGACAAAAGATATGGATCATCATTTGTTGCTGTGTTGGCCTCAGGTCAGGAATGTAAGGGTAATGTTGACATTTTGACGAATCTACTCTTTGGTGATAGAAGGTAGGTGTTTTGTCAAGTGGACTTTGTTACTTTCGTTGGATCATCTTGCTGGAAAGAGATCTAAGAGTATTAAAGGTTCTTTTTTGGATAAGAAACAATTTCATTGATAGAATGAATTGTACACAAGAGATATATCCAAATATTAAAAGGAGATTGTCTAATTTTTCATAAGAGAGGAGAGACTATAATTGCTAAATGGAGAGGCTCTTTTACACCAAGATAAGGCTAAAAGAAGAGACTTCCATAATGGCTTGAAAAATGTAGGTGTTACATTCATTCCAAAGGATCCATATGAGTGCTCTGTTGATATTCAGCCACAACCGTTTCTTGGCTTTGGTAAAGGGATGATCATTGAAAACCAAACCTAACTAATCAGGTGCAGATTTCGGGGGAATCACATTCCAATTGAAAGCAATGGTGAGGCTGTGCCAAAGGTGCAAAGAGAAAGTGCACAATGCAAAAAGGTGACCGGATATTTCATTATCTTTTTTTTGAAGTCTGTCATGAGACTTATGCAAAGATGACAAATCTCCCAAATTAGGAGCTTGACCTTTTTTTGGGTATGAATCTTTCCATATGTTCTTGAAGAGAATACAACTTTGTGGAGGCTGTTTAGAGGCAAGGTGAAGAGTCAACGATCTTGATTAAAAAAGCCCACTTTCTTTGTAATTCCAAACTGCAATTAGTAGTGTGTAAGGCAGCAGTGAGGGAGATTATTTTGGCCCATTTTCTGGTTTCATCCTCTCTGAAATTTCTGATTTGGCACTCAAGAATGATTTCTATTGTCCATGGATCAGCAATAGATGCTTCTTTTAAGTCTGGTCAGTGCGAATATGGAAGGGAAGATCAAGCAAAAGGGGGATCCTGGGTGATGCAAGGGTCTCTCCAAAACATGGTGTCTTTCCCATCGCCTACTTTGAAGCTAATGTTCTGATAAATCAATGTACAGTTTGGGGATATGAATTTCCATGGGCTTTTGATGGGGCCAGCCTTTAGGTCGATGTGTGAGGTATCAAACTTTGCTAGGGGAGGTGCCACTGGCAGTGTGGCTTGCTTCAACCCTTCCGTCTTCATTTCGTCAACTGCTAGTTTTAGTGCTTTCCTCCCATTTTGATTACCAAGGACTGGGCTGCTTCTTGTAACATGTGTATGTATATTATTTTGGGGGCCTGGGTGTTGGCTTTTGGCCTTCATTTTTAGGCCTTTCTTGTACGCTCATTTTACTTAACATAAGATATATTTTTCTATTGAAAAAACATAATCTTCTATTGTTTTATGGAGCATCTCACATGAAGTGACTTCTTAAATAACAGTAAAGGCAAAACACAAGGCAAATAAACCAAATGATCAAGTTTCCAATGCAATAGTGATAAGAATAAAGTGACCCCGAGAACACGAACAATTGTACAAAATGATATACAAGCTCAACTAGCTCAAATTAGCACAAATGAAGCTCAAGAAGCTCGAATCAGCTCCAATGAGATGTTTACTGAAAGTCAAACCAATGATGGGCCAATCATTATGCAATCATGTCCAATTGTAAGAGCTAAAGCTAAAAGACTTTAAGAAGCTTTGAATGGTGACTTCCAAGCTGAGGTGTTCACACTTTGTGAAGAGTTGCATCCCCGTTCAAACTTGGAAGGGCACCTATTTATCCAAAAGGTTGAATGAATCTAAAAATCCAGATTCATTTAAAATCTTAATGCATGATGTATCATCCCAAGCCATGTATTTGCATTTAATAGGTTCATGTATTGATTTGAAAGGGTGTGTCATTTCATGGTGTCTTTTTATTTAGTATAAATAAGGATGTAATTTTCTCATTTAGAAACAACCTCGATGAATGAAAATTTTAGATTGAGTTTAGTCTCTCTCAAGCTTTTAAGCTTTCTTTGTATTCTTGTGTTTAGAAGGCATGTTTAGAACTTTCAATCTAGCTTGATCAATTAGATTGTGAAGAGTTCGAAATCTTGGAGATAGGAACAAGTTCTCTTTTCTTCTTGATCTTTGATCATTTTATCCAAGCCAAATCTGTTTAGCTTTCTTAGGGTTGTTTATCATCTAGTTATTGGGGTTATTCTTATTATTGTTGTGCGGGTTCACCTTAAATAGGGGAGTTCTCAAGCATAATTGAGGTAGCTCCTTTATCAAATAGGATTTAGTCTTTATTGACAATATGCAAAACACTTGGAATCGATCGTGAGTAATTAACATCCATTTTGAGTGTTGTCATGGCTTGATATATATACACATATATATATATTATTTTGAAAAATTTCATCACACAGGATGAGAAAATTTTAACCTACAACCTCTTAAAAGAAGTAGAGATGCCTTAATTGCTAAGCTATGCTCATGTTGGCACTATCTCAAAAGATAGGACTTAATTCATGAAATTTTGGAAGTTTAAAAATGTTAAATGCTTTGCCATGTTTTTGTGTGGACTTGGTTGCTGTGGAGAATGTGAAGCATTTTTTTTCTATCTATCTTGTTGCAACCTTTGAAACCAGCATGATGGTCAAGAGTTTTGTGGAGAAGACACTACGATGGTGAAATGATTTAGAAAATGTTTTGTTTTCTATATCAGGCTGGGCAAATATGTTCTTGATAGTCTACCATTGGTGATGGAAGATAATCTTTGACAGTTGTAACAATTTCCTCATTATTTTAGCCTGATTTTTGAATTGATTATTTAAAAAAAAAATATTTTTTCAATGTAAATTTATAAATAACGTGAGGAAATTAATTTTAGGTGCTCCCTCCATGGCAACATTGGGGCTGTTACTACTAATTTTGTTGGTGAGTAGCTGGCAATCTAATATGGAATTGGCTCAATTATAGCAAACATTTATTCGATAGTTTCGTTGCTTAGTCTGTTAGGCAGGGATTCCCTCTATCCTTGACCCCTAGGCTGTTTTGTGTTGGTTTGGGCCTTTGCCCTTTTAATTGATATATATATTGTTTTCTTCACCCCGACGACCCCCCCCCCCCCCCCACAAAAAAAAC
>JAOANK020000018.1:1999295-2011692 GCA_026257165.2 Telfairia occidentalis | reverse complement strand
TTAATGAACGCTCGTATATGAACATGTTTGGGTCGTCCGTTTTTCGATTATACACTGCATGGTTTTCTACATTTTTTTCCCCCATCTCTTGCTGTCACGACTCCGTAAGTCGACTCGTAAATCGAATAAGAACTGCTTGAGATGTGATGGTTTTCATTCACTCAGCTCTGGCTGTTGCTCTTTTTTTCCTTACTCAGTTGTGATCTTTCTTCCTCCTCTTGCTTGTCCTTGTTATTCCTAGGGGTCTAATGTAGAGGGAAGGAGTCGTAATGAATCCCCTCCAGATAAGTATACTTTTTATTTTTTCGAGTTCCAGAAAAGTATACTTTTGGATATGTCCTATTCCAGATTTAATGAGTTGTTTTTTTTTTATCTCAGTAGAAATTTTGAAAAAAACATTGGTATGTTTTCAGAGTTTTTCAATTTAAAATTTGGAAATGTAGATTTATACTAAAAAGGGGGAAAAATATAATAGATATATTATTTCGTGTTATAAATTTATTGTATTTTATTTTATTTTATTTTTAATCATGTATAATATAATATATTATAAATTATACAAAATTTATAACATATATAGGTTAATAAATTAATTAATAATATTTGAAATTTATATTTAATTTTTTTGTCTAATTGAGATCTAATTTTTACATTTGATTGGAAACACTTTTTCTTTTTAGGTTGTTCAATCCGTTAATTTGAAAATTTTGTTGTTGGATCCCTAATTAAGTTGATCCTAATCAAGTATTTGTTTTCTTAATTAAAAAATATTGAACAATGTTTTACTAATTGGATTTCTATAGCCAAATGAATTAAATAAAATTAAGGTTGGTTATTAATTATGTAAATTGAAATTGTGAATGTAAATATATAAGAAAAAGTACAACATATGTCAATTATTAGGTAAAAAATATTTTTGGTCATATACTTTTATTGTAATGATTTAGTTTGTGAACTTTAGTTTTTTTTTTTTTAGTTAAAAAAAGAAACTTTGGTCTTTCAAATTAGTAACAATTTAACTCTTGAACTTCAATGAAGTTGTAGTTACAATTTAGTTTCTATACTTACAAATTTGTAATAATTTAGTCTTATCATGTAAACTTCATCAAAATAATTTGAAATTTAGTTTCAAAATAAAGGGTTAGTTTTTATTATGTAATAATTTAGTGTTTATAGTTTATAAACACAATTGGTCTCGAACCAATTTAAATTATTTTATTACAAATTAAAGCTTTGAGATAAAAGCATTAATTCAACGAAAGTATATGGATTAAAAGTATGTTGTTTAACTTATTATAATTAGAGACAATTCTAAAATAATATATAGATAGACTATTAATTCTCTGCCCAAAAAGATTGAGCACACTTTAAAATATGGAGATATTGAATAATTTTAAGGAATGTAACCGGAAATGTGTAAAACTAAGTATAACTCAATTGATTAAAAGTATATTTTCAGGTCATGAGTTTGAATCTTCATATCCCTACATAATGAAAACATGGATGAGACTATCAAATTCATACTATGGGCCAACCAATAGCGCCGAAGGCCCTTTTTTTAGTATGATAATGCAACTCAATAAACTCGGCTAGAGGCGAGACCTTGCACATAGATAAATAAGATTTTAGTAAATATTTGAAAAAGTGTTACAATTTTTACTATTTAATAAAATTTTCATTTGAAAACTCAATTTAAAAAGTATTTTTTTCATGTATCTCTATCGAATTATAAAATTTGTAGTATGAAATTTATAAGATTAAAAAAATAGATTAAAATTAAATTTTTATTGAAATTTATGAATTTTAATAAAGTTTTTCGATCGTTAATTTCTACCTTAATTAAACTTAGTTTTGTGTAATAAAGATTTGATTGAAAATAGTGAGAGTTAACAAAGATTTTTGCATTACCTTTTTTGTTAAAATGAGTTGAAAAATTAATAAAAATTAAATTATAACACGGGAAAAAATAGATGAAAATTTGACGAGATTAATAGATCAAAATTGATTTTCTTTTCAAATAAAATAGAAGGGTAAACTGATCTCCCGAGTACCGTAGTGAGAAGTACGGGCCGTGGTCCGGTTCTAACCATAGAAGCTTCAGCTGAGTTTTCTTCTTTCCGTTTCCAATCGGCAGCTAAATCGCAGGTAAATTTCGTGTATGGAACCTTTAATTGTTTCTTCCAGCGTGAAATACGATTACATTCGGGAAAAATTTGCTCGGTTCCGTATTATATAATGTATGCAACGAAAACAAAACAATAGTAATTGAACTTGGTTGATCCTGCCGGTTTCAAAACTTCTCTTTGCTTGAATCTGCAGAAATTCTATTTCTCTTTGTAAGGTTTGTAGGTTAAACTATGTTCAATTCCAATGGAAAATTCGAAATAATTTTTTAACTTACTTATTGATGGCATTTATATTCTTCTAAAATTTAGCTCTTCCTCAATGTTTGGATAACCCCATCGACGATCTCGAAGATTTGTATATAATTAATTGGTTCTTTTTCAAGAGCGTAGTGGATTTTTGTTCTAGCAGAACTAAATTTTTATGCTCTATCTTTTGGCTGATTTTGATGTGCAGGTCTTTATCTGATTTAAAATCACCTTGACTTCAGTTCTGTGGTTTTGCATCTTCTGCTGAGGATTTCTGGCCTGACGCATGGCTTTGCTTGATGTCACAAAGTCATGTCTTGATTCCATTAGCCAGGTAAATCTATATAGTTTCTAACTTCTGCAAACCCGTCATTTAGTAATCTTTTAATCACTGTTTCAGCTCCCCTATTTCTGGCCGAGTGTGTGTTTTAGAAGTTTGCATTTCTCTTCTATGAAATTAAGGAGTTTTGAATTTATTATTTATTGATTTTTTAGTCGTACTTGATGCATTTGTTTCCATGGAAAAGTGTGGGATCTAACTTTCACGTTTATGTGGATACGTGATTATAATCCTTGCTTCCTGGATGGCCATTTTCTTCACTATCATTATTTGTATCATCCCCATTGTTGCGCAGTCCATGGTACTGAATCAAATGATACTTTTTGATACTAGCACGTTTGAATTTTTTGCCTTCACGTGCTGATTGTTAGGCTGTGAAAATTACAAAATGGAGTTTCGTGTTTGCAGATTAACCATGCTTGATGATGTTCTGTGTCCTCTTTCTACTGGGTTTTATAATGTTCTCACTGTTTTGCAGATATCAGTTCACCTCGAGGGTTCCATACTTTATCTTGATGCTGGGTGTGTGGAGAGTTTCCAAATTCTTGGGGGATTTCCCTTATTACTTGACCATGGTGTCCATGTAATCTGTAGCTTGGAAGATATGACTTCTCTTGATGCTGTAAGATAGTTGTTCTTGAGGTTTTACAAAAGGTTAAATGTTGCTCATCTTGTGTTTATTGATAGTTATTTATTCTTTTATTATCTCACTCTGAAATTAAAAGGTAGACATAAAACTTTTAATACTAATAATTTAAGGAACACGAACTTAGTAGTTGATGCAAATAAACTATCATGGTTCAATAGGTTGCATCTATTACATCATGTAAAATGTTGTGATTCCCCAACGTGGTTTTATCATAAATTTTGGGAACCTCTTTTAGGTGATTGATTGGAACCCAGCTTCTGCAAAGAAACTTGTGGTGATTACATCCCGTCTTCTAAGCGATGCACATCGTTATATTCTACGCTGCTTGACTGCACATCAAGGTGTTCGTCATTGTACAATATTTACAGCTATCTCAGAGGTGCTTCTATAAAACTGCTTATTGTGCTTCATTTCCCATACAAGTAACCTGTATTTGCTTTGATCATGAGGTAGAACTAGGGTGCTGTAACCGTGAAGACTTTAAACTTAACAATCATATCCAAATATGTAAATTTGATTTATTGCTGTGGTTCAATGCAATGAAATACTTTGCAGATTGCTCACTCTGCATACCCTGACTCACCTCTGGGACCAGATGCATACCACGAGTATGAATCTTTACTTGTCCAAGATTATGAGGAACTTGTTAAGAAAGATGAAAAACAAACTGTGCAGTCAGAGGACAGGAGCTTGGAAAAATATATATCTTCGGAAGATGAAGGATGGTCACGACTCACTTCAAGTGAAGAGGACATCATTCACCTGGAAACTAGTTCAAGTGGAAGAGATCCATATGACGATATTCTGATTAGTCACCGAGAAGATGTAGGGCAAAAGCTCGTTGTTTCTGTGCATCACTTCCCAATGATTTTGTGTCCATTTTCACCAAGAGTTTTTGTCTTGCCTTCAGAGGGACTAATTGCTGAAGCATGCTTGTCAGCAGAAAGTGAGGGTTCCCTTAGTCCTGGTTTGCCTCCCTTATATACTGGGCTGCCTCCTGATGGTGATGATATTTCTCCTGGGGCAACTCTTACTGCACATTTTCTTTACCATTTTGCTGCCAAGGTAATAGTCTCTGCACATGTTTGTGTGAAAATGTTCTCTATACTTATTTCATTCTCATGGTTTGTATGTTCTGGGCTTCTATGGAAGTATGGTCTCTCTGTTTCTTGCAGTACCACATGAAAAGGGCGGACGTATAAGTTACTTTTGAAGCTGAAGAAAGAATCTAGTTAATGCCCCTACTTATTACATCCATTGCTGAATTTTATATTACTTTACTAAATTGTGCCTAAACTTCTGAAAATTATATATATTTCTTATACACCTAGAATGACTTTGACTGGAACTTCGTTAGCAGTTATGATTCTCCATCTAATATCTATTTTATTTAGAATATGTAGCCTTTTAGTTCCTTCCTATCAGATGTTGCGGTCTTTGAATAAAAGAATTTCCTTGATTCTCCATCTAATATCTAATTCTCTTTATTGCAATAAAAGAATTTCTGTGATTAAATATCTCCTAATGGCCTTGCAAAGTTGATGCCGTCTTGAAAAGGAAAAAAAAAAAGTAAATTTTTACTAATCTATAATAGAAGTTCAACACAACCATAGTGGAAGAAAAGGAAATTTGGTTTACTTATTTTGTAGACTTGGATGATCAGTTCACTTTTTCCTTATAGTATTGGCCATGATTCTTCTTTCTTAATTATGTAGATGGACTTGAAGATGGAAATATTTTCCATTGGTGATCTGTCAAAAACTGTTGGAAAGATTTTGACGGATATGTCTAGTCTTTATGATGTAGGCCGACGCAAGAAATCAGCTGGTCTCTTACTAGTCGACCGCACTCTTGATCTTCTTACTCCATGTTGTCATGGAGACTCACTTGTAGACCGCATGTTTTTGTCACTGCCTCGTAGAAAAAGAATGGCACCCTTTACTCATGTCAAAGGTCCAGAAACCTCCCTCAAACATGGTCCACGTATCTGTAGACGAGCACCTCTTGATGTCCGGATACCATTTGCAGAAATTCTTACTGAAGATGGAAGTAAAGTTGATAAATTTCGGCTTAGAGAAAGAATTGAAGTTTTTCTGTCTGGATGGAATTCTGGAAACTCAACTTCCCAAAATTTTGATAAGAGTGGTGAAAGCAACAGAGATCAAAATGTACAAGCACTAGTTTATGACCCAGAGCTACTTAGTGGCTCTTTTGTATCCTCCGAGAATTTTCGAGGAACTCCGTACTTGGAAGCTATATTAGATAGGAAAACTAGAGATGGAACTGTGCTGATAAAGAAGTGGCTACAAGAAACTATGCGCAAGGAAAGCGTAGTCGTGAATGGGAAAATTCGACCTGGGTTTCCTACCAAATTGGAGTTGGAATCTATGATTAAGGCTCTGGCTAAAAGCCAGACTTGTTTGTTGAGAAATAGAGGAATTCTTCAGCTAGCATCTGCCGCAACAGTTGCAATGGAGGAATTAAACAGCACTCGGTGGGATGCCTTTCTTAGTGCCGAAAAAACATTGCGAGCAAGTGCTGAAGACACTAGCCAAGGTCTGGCTGCACAAATAGTTGATCTTATAAACAAAAGTGTCTTGGTGGGTAAATCAGAATCTTCAAAGGGTGTCCTTTCATTTCAAGATGCTTTGCTTCTTACAATTACTGGTTATATATTGGCTGGCGAGAATTTTCCTACATCTGGGTCCGATGGTCCCTTCTCTTGGCAAGAGGAGCATTTCATGAAAGAAGCTATTATTGATGCCATTCTAGAAAACCCAGTGAATGGAAGATTAAAGTTTCTTCATGGCTTAATAGAAGATCTTGAGATGAACCGAGAAAGGATCAGATCGAAGGGGACAAAAGCGACATCGCCGAACAAATTAAAAGATGACTACTTTGATGATCAGTGGGAGAGCTGGGGTGATGAAGATGCTGATACTCATACTAATAATGAGGAAGTATATGATGACATGCAACTGAAGTTAGAGTTGCGCGATCGGGTGGATAGTTTTTTCAAGACACTTCACAAGTTGTCCGGTACAAAGAAGAGGAATTTACTGTTGAAGGAGACATTAAATTCGGAAAATATCCTCAATGGTGATCAGTATGCAAATAAAGGAGTACTTTATAAGCTTCTGGCTAGGATCTTAAGCAAACATGATTTACCCAGTTTAGAATACCATTCCTCCACGATGGGACGACTTTTCAAAAGTGGGTTTGGAAGATTTGGTCTTGGACAAGTAAGTTTTGGTCCACAGAATTATATACATTAAATCTTTCTTATCAAACGGGCCAAACTTTGAGTTTTGTTTGTTTTTCAGGCAAAACCCAGCCTTGCTGATCAAAATGTCATTCTGGTGTTTGTTCTTGGGGGCATCAATGGTCTAGAGGTATGCATCTCTTTCTCTCTCCTCTCTATCTGTCTCTAACTAGAACGATGGGGTTGGACAGTTTTATATGGTTGGATGAATGAGAGAGATTAAAAACCGTGTTTTGATTTTGCATCCAATGTACAAAGGAACATCACACATTGTGTAGCTAGTCACGTTGAATAATTTTTCCTCTCAGACACTCTCTCACTCTCACTCACAAACTCTTCAAGTACCATCCGATTTATCGGTAGGTTTCGAGTCGGATCATTATAATGGAGTGGATAATGACGAAAGATTTTGGTCGTTATACTTTTTATCAGGTTCGTGAAGCTCAGGAGGCATTGTCCGACAATGGAAGGCCAGATATAGAACTGATTGTTGGTGGAACAACCCTCCTTACTCCCGATGACATGCTTGATTTATTGCTTGGCGACTCGGCCTACGTTTGAAACCCTTTGAATTGGACCTTTTGCACCTTCCGGTTTAATCATCTCTCATTTTTTAAGGAAGCTCTTTTGCCATTACCTTCATCTTCAATGGAGTTCTTAGATTCCAAAGGTCTTTTCTTTTTTTCAGCCTTCTTTGTCGAAGGACCCGATCGTTCAGTTTCATTACATTCTCTTTTACCAGACAATTGTATACATGGTCTTCACTCACTTTACTTTTTATCCTTGAATTACACATGTGAATCAAATAATTAGAACTTATCGCATTTAATATTTTGAAAATTTTGTTTATTTTCGTTAGCTTGGCCTTTGAAGCGATCCCCTCATTTGAGTCTGTTTTGTTGAAACCATTGTGCTGTTATAGTTTTCGGATGCTATTTTTAGAATTTATATTAAAAATTGAAAGTGGAATATAAATGAGAACATCTAAATTTAGTTCTTTTGAAATATCATCATTTTATCTAAATTTTAATCATGTAAGTATTCATAAGTAGGTTGAACTGAGGTGTGTATAGATTCATTTAGACGCTCACAATTATTTTTTTAAAAAAAAATTTACATTTTTTGGCTATTATTGTTAAAATCCGTCTCTAGTATTAGAATAAAAAAAAAGATGAAATTAGAAAAAAAAAATGTAAAACTTTTTTAAATAGATGAGTTTTTGAGGGTGGGGATCCAACTTTTTACCTTTATTAAATTATAACATCTTAAGTTTGGTTGGAACTACCATTTTTTTTTAGTTCAATATTTGTTGGGATGGGGGATCGAACCATCCTCTCTACGATGGTAGTATGTGTATTTATCCATTGAGCTATGTTCGAATTGCAAATTATCATTTTATTTGAATGGTGATATTCTACCATCTTAGCTGAAAAATGTAATGATTTACTTACCATATAGTTATAAACATGATAATTACAAAGAACTCCAGAGATTAAGGAAACAGTAAATCTGCCTTTTAACTTTGACCATTGTTTCAGAAATACTCTTATCCTTTCAAACATTTCAGTTATATCTTTTAACTTTCAGATTGTTTCAAATTTTCCTTTGACGAATATGTTTGTTAGAAGAAGTGGTTGATGACATGCCAACAATGAAGTGGACCGTTCATTCATTAAAATTCACATAAACCATTTGATCGTTAACACATAATCAACCATGTCACTTTTCATTGCTTATTCTAATGAAAATATTTTTCAATGAAACTTTTGAAATAATTTAAAATATGAAAAATATAATTTGAACTTTTAAAATGACATTTTTTTTTTTTTGAAACAAAAGCCTGAACTTTGACGCTATTGTGTACATAGTATTAAAAATCGGTGAAATACCCCGATATTTCGGCGAAATATCGGAAAAATGGAAGTCTCTATATAGATATCATGTGTAAAGTCGTTTTTACCTTTTATCCACGAAATATAATCGATATTCGATATATTATAAATATATCGAAGAAAGAGTACAATTTTGATCTCCAACCAAGTGGAAAAAGCGCCTCCTTGTCAAACGTAGAGTCCCTGGTTCGATCATTGAGTCCATCTACTTCTCATATATGTATATATTTTTTACATATGCTCCTTTTTCTTATTTTCACAAGAGTTAATATAATTTTTTTCTTTTATTTTCTAAATTTTATTTTTATTTTCTTTTATTAATTTATTATATATAAATGGTAAAATATTATAAAGACCAATAAAATAATTTCTCTTGAATTTTTTCTTTTAGTTTATTTTTGAATTAATAAAATTAAATATTTTTAAATTAAACAATAAATTACTATTAATTGAGTATTGTATCTTTTTCTTTGATTTACTATGACTATAACTTTTATGCTTTATTTCTATAGAAACCTTGTTTACATAAATGAATGAGACAATAAATTATATTAATATTAGTCTTTTTTTTTTTCAGTTCAACATTTGTGGGGATGGGGGATCGAACCATCGACCTTTGCGATGGTAATACATGTCTTTATCCACTGAGCTATGCTAGGATTGACATATTAATATTAGTCTAATAACTTCAAAAGCATCATATTTTTTTTAAATTATCAATATCAATCATATAGTTGTTCAATACAATTTTTTATCAATAAATTATTTAAATTCATATTTATTTTTCAGTGTTCAATACTATCTATTATTGTATTATTGCATATATTTGGCTTTCAATTGTTGATATATGTGCTCAAAGTAGTGATTTATAAGTTAAATGAACTTATTTTAAAGTTTCACAAAAAATATTATAATATTTTTATAAATTTCCATAATATCCGTGATCTTTCTCGAAATATCCGTCAATATATCCATAAATTTGAGTTACCGATATCGATATCGATACCGATATTTTATTCCTTGGCTAGTTTTAACAATAGCAAAGCAAAAATCTCTCAAACTCATTAGTTTCAACGAAAAGAGTGCACAAATTTAAGTGTGATCACTGCACAAAATCGACAATTGAATAATTCTTCCAAAAATCATATATATATATATATAGACTGAAAAATATAAAATACAAGTATACAACTATATTTTTCATTGAATTTGTATTTTTAGATAACAACAGAAAAATAAAGTTTTTTCATCAAATCCTTTAATTCTAAATAGAGAAAATTTCCTTCATGGCATAAATTAATATAGCTAAAATGAGACATTTTATAATATATTATTTTACATTTGAGTTTAACTTTGATTTAAATTATGTTATTTTTATAAAATTTTAAACTTTCTAATCTATTTTAAAATACGTATTTATTTTATGTCATTTTTAATTGCAGATCATCAACCAAATGGCACCCAAAACAATAGTAAATTGTTTAACGAGAGTATTCAAATCAAAATTTGAATAAAATAAGTTAAATTATTCAAAATGCCCCTACATTCGAGGTTAGTTTCAATTATATCTTTATAGTTTAAAAAGTTCAACTTCCACCCTTACCTTTAAATTTGATTCAAATATGACTCTAAATAATTTTACATTGGGCAAAATGTACTTTTGATCACTGAAGTTTGAGCTAGGTGTCTATTTGGTCCATGTAGTTTCAAAAGGGACATTTTTAGTCCCTAAATTTTGAAAAATGATTTTAAATGGTCATTTGACCTTTAGAACTAACAGAAAAATAATATGGCATATATGATGTGAATTTTTAATAATATTATATTATATTAGGTTGATGTGAATTTTTTATTTTATTTTATTTTCTATCAATTTTAATTTTATTTTATTTTTTTCTCCCCTCTTCTTTCTCTCTCCACTTCTCTCTTTCTATCTCCTTTCCCTTTTTTTCATTTCTTCCAGCCTTCGCCTGGAAAAAAAAGAATACATGCCAACCCAAAAGTTTCCACTTTCTTCACCTTTTTCATACCAACCATCTCAACTTCTTCACTTCTCCCAATATATCTCCTTCTTGTTGGAAGTGTCAATAAAGCTTCTCTAAGATTCACTCTAAATCTCACAAGTTTTGAAGAGAAAATTTTTCCCTTACAAAACTCAAGAACACATAAGAGAATAATATTGTTCTCTTGAAACTCTCTTTCTTCTTACTTCAATTTGTTTGATTTTACGTTATTACAAATTAGGAAAATGATCCCTTTATATAATACTCAAGAGACATCTTCTAAAATACACAAATTAAATAAGGATACATGCATACATACTATTCATGTATCACACTACATTAACTTACATGCACCTAGAAATTCATGTATCTAGAAATTAGTAATTCATGCACTTAGAAAATGTAACAAGGAATGTACCTCTAGTTAATATTCTAACATCTCCCTTTAAGCTAGATTTCCATGACTCCAACCTTCTTCTTCATTTTCAAGAACAAGTCTATCTTCAATGCTTTCGTGAATATATCTACAATTTGATCTTGTGTCTTGCAATACTTGATGCATACTTCTCCATCTTTGATCAATTTCCTGATGAAATGATATTTGATCTATTGTCACAAATCATGACAGTTCTTTTGTTCTTGAGGATACTTCAATTCATGTAGCACCTTTCTTAGCCAAAGTGCTTGACAACTGGTTGTGGACAAAGAAATGTAATCAGCTTCAGTTGTTGACAATACTACAACATCATGCTTCTTTAATGCCCATTTTCAAGATTTCTAGAGAAAAATGTTAAGAGAAAACCTCTTTGTTCCCTTTTTTATTCAACTTTCAACTAACTCTGAAAATTACACCTTATAGAGTATATATATACGAAGACATAATAAACTCCTAAAAATCAAATGTCACTATTAATACACGTGAATGATATCTACAAATACAAGGTACCAACTATCGTTCAATAAGCTATCTTAACCCCTTCTCCCCCTCCGCAAGCCAATGGTTGAGGTATCTCGAATAGTAAGTTTGAACTTGAGACGAAGAAAATTTCCAACAGATAGAGGCTTAGTAAGGGTATCGCAATCTGGTCCGCAGCTGGAAGATGTTCAACACGAAGACGATTGCAAAGAACCAAATTGCAAACGAAATAGATATCAAGTTTCACATGTTTTGTTTTAGCATGAAGAATAGGGTTGGCACTCAGATGAACAACAATGAGATTATCACACCAGAGAATCGGTGGTTGAGGCAGTTGAATTCGGAGGTCAGTAAATAGGGAATAAAGCCAATTAAGCTCAGTAGCAACGGTAGCAAGACAACAATATTCAGCCTCTATGCTAGAACGAGATATTATTGTCTGTTTCTTCGAGCCGCACGTGATGAGATTGCGACCAAAGAAAACACAGAAGCCAGAAGTAGACTTGTGGTCATCTGGGCCTACCACCCAATCGGCATCAGCAAAGCCATGGAGAAGAAAATTTATGGATTTCGATAGCAACAAACCATGTGTAATAGTACTTTTTAATAGCGAAGAATCCTCTTAACAAGCTGCCAATGACAAACAGTCGGAGTATGCATGAATTGACATGCCTTACTCACATTGTATGCAATTTCTGGACGTGTAAGTGTCACGTATTGAAGTTCACCAACCACACTGCGATATAACCGAAGGAATAGGCCCACTCATCATAGGTCTTGTAATTTTATACAAATTATTAATTTAATAAAATAATAATTATTTCATTTCACATTTAGTGTGCACAAACTCAATCCAATAAACTAAGATCCAAGGTTATTCTATGACAAACTTAAACATGTATGTGGAGACATACAGGCAGATCATGTTTAAGGAATAACCTAAATGGTCTGTAGTATATGGAT
>JAOANK020000018.1:1935927-1946579 GCA_026257165.2 Telfairia occidentalis | reverse complement strand
TTCAATATATTTTGTAAATTAAAATAATTTAAAATTGATTTTATATAAATTAATTTTAAAAAAAAAAAAAAAAAAAAAAAAGACCAATCTCTTAAAACCGTTAAAATTCTCTTATAACTAATGGTTACGCACACTTAGTCTCCTTTCTTCACTTTAGTACCACAACTATAAGAGCGAAGATTTGTACTTTTAAATAACTGAATTATATTTTAAGTTGACATTTCATTTTTAGTTCTTAAATTTTAATAGTTGAATCTATTCATGCTCTAAGAGTTAAGAAATTTCAATTACATCCTTCAACTTTTTTAAAATAATTTTTTGTTGTTAATATTGTTACTTAAATGTAGATATTGCATATTGATTAGACTAATAATTAAGGTGATGATTTTGATTAAACCAATTTTCTTCGACCATAATGCCTTATTTTTATCTAGCTAGCCTAATCGCTCGCATCACTTGTTAGTATTGTCATTTCATATATTTTGAGTGTCACGCCAATAGTTAAGTAACAATGTTAACGTTTTAGGGACTAATTACAGTCAAATTTGAAAGTATAGGGATGCAAGTAAAACTTTTAAAGTTGAAACTATCAAACTAAATAGACACAATTATCAATGTTCAAGAACTAAATTCGAGATTTAACTTATTTTCAAATATTTTGTTTTAGTCCTCTAACTTTACATAAAACGACGATCTTGAAACTAGTCATCTTTACAATATTAATGTTTTAGTCCTCTAATTTTGATATAGCGTATAATAAAAATCTTATGTGATCTCCAGTAAGCCTACATCTTGAGTGTCCTATAATATTTCGAGCTTGGTATTAAATTAAAGTTGAAAACAACCTAAAGTTTTTGTTAAACATTTTGGATAATTGCATTTTTTAAACAATTCTTTTACAAAGCTTGTTTAATTGTTAGATTTATTTTATTGGGTACTTTGGAGTTGTTTTTGACAAATATCTTCGTAATAATTAAATGCTCTATTTTTTTTCCTCATAGGTGATTGTACTTCAATTACAGATTTGGTGCTATAAATCCATTTTCTCCTCTTTTTTTTTTTTTTTCCTTCCAATTTGGGTCCCAATTTACTTTTGTGTGAAAACGAGAAGTTAAGTTTTACTTTATTTTTGTTTTATTTGAAGTGCCTATAGAAAGTTTCATGATTGAGATTAAAAAAAAAAAATCAGTTAAGAAATAATTAACGGATTATAATTATGGTTATAATTAAACAATATCTAAGTCATATCCATGGTTATCATAGATAACATATCATATTACTGGACAAGTATAGTTCAATTGGTGAATACATACATTCTTGATCAAAATGTTAGATGTTTGAATCTTCTTTCAAACATCATCTTGTCGACCACCAAAAAAAAAAAAAGGATATCATTGTAATTAATTATTTCTTATCGTGTCTTGAAATATTTGAAGATTTGAATTTTACTTTGGTATTTGAAATTTCAAAATGTTTATTTTAATTTTTAAACTTTCAATTTTTTTTTATCGCGAATACTTCAAAATATCTATTTTAATCTCTGAACTTAAAAAAATTAACTATACTTTGGCCCTTACCATTATTTTCTTTTAACAAATAGATGACGTAGCTCCAAATGTATACATCAATATACTGACATGACATGAGTATAGATTTGAGCCATATAGTTTTTTTTTTTTTTTTTTAGTAGTTTGAGTTATATAAGTTAGCGGGGGCGGAGGTAGATCCATATTAAATGACAAAATAACAATAAAAATAAATATTCTATATTTAATGTACAAAAACTGAAATAAATATTTTAAAAGTTCATAGAACAAAATGATAATTTGTTTTACCATTTAACGACTAAATTTGATATGTTAAATATTCCGAGTCCAAAACAAAATTCAAACCATAACTATACATTCTAAAAAAAATCCCAAAAAAGGGCAAAAAAAAAAAGGACTTTGAACAAGAACATTGACAACAATAATCGATAAGTCGAATAGAGAAGAGGTGTAAATATTACGCCCTCTCTAATACCGACAGATCGAATTCCCTTTTCTTAAGGGAGGGGCAATGTCCTTCCCTTACCTTTTGCACCAAGCCACAGACAGAAGGGACCAAGCATCAGACAACCTCAGCTAACCAATTCAAAGCAAATCCAAACAATATTTTCTATGTACTCATAATTACATCTACTAATGAACAGCCACTGGCATCCTCTTTTTCAGATACAATCTTTTTTTTTCCCTCAAGTTTGAAAATAATCTCAATGGCTGGGTCCCTACTAAATGGAAAAGTGACCATTTAATCTATCTATAGAGTTTAAATGGTTTTGATATTCTTTCGTGTAGTTTTCACTTGGAGAAAAAACAATAAAGTGATTAGAAAAGGGAAACAACGGTTTTAAATGGTCCACCATATCCTAAAGATAGACCTTGTAAGATGCGTCATGAAAACATAATTGTCATGTCTTTATTTTATGTGAGACATGGGCCTATTTAGGATTATGTTCAACAACCCTCGTAAATTTTCACAGCCAATTCAAATAAAGTTTAGTGGATAATACATTTACTACTATCGTAAAAGTCAATAGTTTGATTCTCAACTTTACAACTGTTGAACTAAGAAGAAAAAGAAAAAAACTACAGTGACTAGACAAAACCATTTACCAAGTTACAAGAACTTGAAGTGTGTTTCTTTTACTGAATTTCATCTCATCATTTATGAGAAGAGAAAGAGGATATGTGAGGTTGGCTTTAGACTTCTGTGTCTAAAGAATTGATTTCATTTCCAGTTGTTGGTGCTGATCAGAGACCTGTTTATGAGAAAGAGCTAAATTTGAAAGGAGAGAGAGGCAAGGGTAGCACAGAATCAATTTCACAGTAGAAAAAGATTTTCAAATAACAGCATCTAGAAACCAAAACCAAAATTTTTAAAGGTTATGGGAACATTGTACATAACCCATATGAGGAGGGACAAAGCAGAGACATACAGAGGTAACAAATTCAGTATCAAGCTGCAGTATATTGATCCTCTGGTCATTGTCAGCCCTTCATTTAATTTAAGAAACAATCCAAAACCCACAAGATTTAATAGGAAAAAAACAAATAAATAAGTCAGTTACCTCAGAAGGTTTTTGATCTCATCGTTTTGGACAAATCCATAGCCTTTTGCCAATTACAATACCTCTATGGTGTTTAAATTGGCTGCTTTGTTTTCCAGCAAAGAATCTTCTCTACAGTATAAGAGTTGGTTGATTACAAACTACTAGAGGCTCCGAGACTTCGGGCGAATCACCTAATATGGTTGTACATCAGTCTTATCAAGTAAAATTTAACAAGCAGAGCCTAAAGCAATGATCCCAGCAATTTGAGTGGAGTTTCTGCCCGCTTGTCGATAAGTAACCATGCATAACCATATTCGGTCAACTTCTAACAGTAATAATTCAAGAACAGTAACAAAGCTTCATCTGTCTCAATGAAATGACATCTTCATCTTCATTGATATAAATCTCACTGTCAGCCTAATGATATTTAAGGTTAAGCAATCATTAATGGTTCAGTTAATTGAATCATTAATGGTTCAGTTAATTGAATCATTAATGGTTCAGTTAATTGAATCATTAATGGTTCAGTTAATTGAATCATTTAGCAGTAATCAATAATATGCGGACACAACAAGAACCATATTTACTGTTCCACATCCCTCCTAAACCCTTCCACATATCATCTCATTTCATGTGCCCGTGGCTCTTTGTATAGAACTTTAATTGTAGAGTCAATATACAATCAGTATTGATGTAAGAACATCCAGAGTAGAGAATCCCAGGCAGCAATGTTCGGACACTACTCAGACATGGCCATGGCATCGTGAAAATGTAGAAAGAATCCATGTTTTCATATTCAGAGTTTAAAAAAGAAAAATATCCTATCTGACAGATGGTCTGAAACTTCTTGCTTAATTCAGACGGCTGAACCTCTATCTGTTTAATGAAATTTCATCAATTTGCAAACTTTATCAAACTACTGTTGATAGATTAAAGCGAAATCTTTTCATGCCCAGGCGGATGGGAGATGGAGAATAGATTGTGAGCAGCTTAATTAATAACCGTAGGAAGAACTGTGCCCTGAAGAATTTAAGACCAGACTGACCAGTATGGTGTGACCAGCCCGGCAACTTTTGCATCACAGCAGCATTCTTGAGCTTGAAGGGTTCCCCGAGTTCATAGCTGATATGGTAGAAACTTTTTTGGCATCGGATGCCCACTTTAGCAGCACATAGTGCGATTGTTTACCATCTCAAAAGAAATCTGTCAGTTGATTGTGGGATCATATGACCTTTCCTTTTCCTGGATTTCCATATCTTCAGATGCTGTTGCTGGAACAGAAGGGGTATCACTATCTATGAAGCAATGGTATGCTCAGGACCATCAGTGAGAATGCCATTCTGAGAATTCATTATGCACTGGTTCACAAAATCGGCCGCAGTCAAAGGATCATTAATGGGTGATGGATCTTCATCTATCTTTTCTTGATGACGTTGATTGTCTGCAAATTTATATAGATTGCAGAGAGTATTATAATTGGAAGGTAGACTTTCATACTCCATATCAATTGGTATTCTATTTTTACTTTGTTGGAAGGAACTACCACCTACAACCTCTTCAACAGAATTTAATCGAGGTGGTGATATACAGATTGATGTTGTGTCGACATCCATCTCAGCACATGGACATTCTACCCCAGCAGTTTCACCATCCACGCGGTTTCCAGACACAGTTAAATTAACAAGCTCACTACCAGCATTATCAGTAATGTTATTAGAAGCTTCCTGTCCAGAGGCACAGTCACTCTCGTTCTGATTCAACTCAGACTTGTTACTAATTACATTATCACTAAAAAATTCTGTGTCTCCAGTAGAGACTTCCCTATCAGTTTGATGTTCCATGGTTTTTATTACATGGCCCTGAAAAGGACTCCTAGACTCTTGGTTGCTTCCCATACTGATTAGTGCATTCAACTGCTTCTGGACAGACATTGCAAAAGATACAGCATGATCACGTATTAAAGAATCATGTGGTGGACAACGCAGCATGTCAGTCAAGGCCTTCTGGTACTGTGATAAGCTGACGGATTGTTTAGTAGTCCCTTTCTGACGACATACATTAATAACTTTGCACATATGCTCACATAGATTACCCATTTCTGCCCATCTGCAGTCACAAAGACCAAAGTGCGAACCAGGATTCCAAACAACAAATTTCCTGTCTCTAGTAATTTGGTCAGTAACTTTTGCAATACCACCTTCAATGACAACATCAGAGTCTGGGATTCTCAACGCTCTGCGCCAATATGTCAAACCACTCATCCACTCATCTTTCCAATACCGAGAAAAAGTATTCTTCTCTGAGTACTCATCAAGCCAGAAGTAAGAATGTACCTTTGTACCCAGCTTGTCGACCAACCAGTCTGTGCGCTGATAAACAGAACCATCTTTCTCATTCAGCAATCTGAGCTTCAACTGGCTGTGGTAAAACTCCATTGCAGCACATGTTTCGAGACTGGTGAGTGGAAGGTTTTTTAGTGCAGTAGTCCACATTCCTAAGACCAAAAAAGGTTCGATGAGAATTTTAATGTGCTCCTAGCCACCATGGTCTTGTAACTTGTTGCACATGTGATGAATATACCATATTGACTTCAAAACTAATGTTCACAATTGTCAAACTAATTCCTGGAACACATTTGTTTCCAGATTGATAACCCATCCTCCCTTCCAATGAAAAAGAATGAAAAGAACAAAAGCCGTGGGCTTGAATGATAGTGCTCATATACAGTGCATTTTCATTTACCACGTCTAAAGTCAAATATAAGGGAATTAAGCAAACACTCACATTAATTATCAATTTGGGGTCATTAGTAGACTTTGGATGATATAAATTATGCAGATATCTAGTGAATAAAATGATCACAACAAAATCAAGCAAGTATGACAAATTGGAAAGAAATCTTTCTATCGAAGAAAAACTGACGATTAGAGAAAAGAGATAGAGATAGACCTAGTCTGGGACACCAGGTTGCCTTAAAGTAGTCAATCAAATCTGGATCATCAACTTGATCTTTAATCAGCTGTTCAAATAAATCCACTTTTTCATCACCTTGACAAACTCTATCTACTGCTTGCCCAAGCTGTCTTAATATCTCACATCGCTTCTCAATTTCTGCACATTTCTTCAATATGTTTTTATGCCATGCATGGCGGACCCGCCAAAAGCTTAATAAAACAGAGCACTGAAATATCTCCCTGAATAAGATCAAAGAAATACTCTCATACACTTGAGGGCAGCATACTTGAATAGAAATGAAAGCAATTTTAAGTTCTTTTTACCGAAGAGTGTTGAAACTTTCAATCATGTAGAATAGCTTGATTTGCATAAATTAGAAGCTTCCACATTCACCAGTGAAAACCATTAGAGTGGAATAATTAATTGAATAAAAAAACCCTTTGCAGGTGCAGAAATTTGAACATAAAAAATATTTAGAGGCCCCTCCTGTGGAGAATCATAAGAGATCAGTTGCAGCTCTTTAAGTGGATTTATCGATAATGCGCATTGTTTTAAATCCATCAAATACTTCAAAAATAGAAGTTGGCACATTCTTCTCATATCCAACAATACTTTAACAAGACGATATGAATCAATACGCATCTTTGGCCAAGACAACATACAGAAGGAAGAAATGTATAAACCTAAAGTAATAGATAATTAATAAACTATAGAGCAGGTTATCTTTCAGTTCTGTGACCCTAATGTATGATCTAACAGATCTGAGACAGACTTATTAGGTTAGTCAAGGTTAGCTTCTAGAAATAATCTTGATTTCTGAACTTCAAAGAGAAAGAGGGTAACCTGATTGTCAATACATCAGCAAGAGGATCGTCCACAACAAAGCCAGCTAACTTCCATGCAGGATCTTTGGTTTGAACTCTACTATGAAGAGCCCTCATCCACCTATGGGCATCCCCACTAGCAAATCTTGGTGATATAATCCAAGCTACTGGAATTGCGTTGTAGTCTAAATTGAATACTACCAGACTATGAACTGGATACTAGACAAAAATGCAGAAAAAGCATAATTACCATCATCTGGCATAGAAATTGGTTCTTATAATTTAATAATGTTGAAAGAATTGGGACATAAGAATGGATTGATATACCTTCAACTTGTTTGTTCCAAACCTTGAATCTGATGCAAGAAGGCCCCGATTGCCAAATCTTATCATTTGTTGCAATTGCCACTCTGTTTGAATTCCCAAAGTAAAGGTGTCCGTATCAGTAAAATCTTCGTAAAAGAAAACGTTGCTACGATGGCCTTCAACCCACATGTTAATGCTTACTGCATCATCTTCATCAAGTTCATGAGTGGAACGCCTGATGTTTCTCTCCTGTCTTCTTACATACCTATGGGTTAAAAGGTCGTCACGATTGCATGGACCACCCTGTTTCTCCACTGATTCATTATGTCTTTGCATAATGGTCTCCACAGAAACACCAACATATAAAAGTGATAATACACGTAGACGAAGGTCTTCAGAGATGTATGGTGCAAACATAGCACGAGTACCTTCAGCCTTCTTATCCTGAGGACCATGGCACGGCAACCCCTTCTTATCTACATGCTTGTCCTCATTATATATGATCAATGCAATAGATGGTTCTGCAATTAAGCGTTTGACAATGAAGTGGCAGGTGCAACCCCTTTTAGTGTTTGGCCGCCCAGCATTTTTCTTCTTTGGTACATAAGTACTTCTACTGGGTCGTACAATTCCCCCCTTCCTGTGGTCATCAGGACCAAACGAACACCAATACCTGTATATTCAATGAAGTAACTAAACTTCTTGAATTTGAAGAAACATCAAAAAGAACTAGATGAAAATATACGTACATATGTACATATATATATGGGACTTACAGAATGTATTCCAGTACACCATCAACCTTTTGCTTGAAAGATGCTTCCAATGCTCGCCGTCGCCTTGCTTCAACATGAAATCTGGTTGGACATTCTTTATTTGAAGATTCACCACGTACAAAATCATCAACTCTAGCAAAAGGGATTACAGCAACTCTATCCAAGTTGTCACGCCATCCTTCTACCTTAGACCACACGAGATCAGCTGAAGAAAATTCCAAGGTTGGAGGATTCTGTACTGGAAGAGAAAAAATCTCATCCCATCTGGCCATCTAATATGAGACAAAGAAATTGCAACAATCAATTTAAGAAGCAAGACACAAAATGCATTTTAGAAGACGCAAATTAATGAGGAACACAAAATAAATCCTCTCGGCACAACAAATCAACATAAAAATTCAAATTAAGCAACAAACTATCAGCAGCCACAAAGTTATATATTATCTAATAAACTTAAGAAGCAATTTAAGAAGCAAGACACGAAACACATTTTAGAAGACCCAAATTTATAAGGAACCAAAAATAAATCCTCTCTCGTCACAACAAATCAGCATAAAAATTCAAATTATGCAAGAAACCATCAGCAGCCACGAAGTTATATATTATCTAATAAACTTATCAACGCGTTGCAATATTGCAATCAAGGTACCCAAATCCAAATGTCAAAAAAATAACAAATTATCTAGTATCACTCTTCTTGTTTACTATGCACCCTTCGGTACTTAAAACATTTCTGCCCAAAACATGAGTCGCCAAACTGCGAAAAGTAAATTCACTACACTAGAAATCACAACTTACCCATTTATACCTAAAACAATAAGAATGTCACACTTTATCGAACAGAGGGGAGAATTATAGAGCAGAATCGAACTTAAAACCCAGAATCCCTTATCATTCCCTGAAGAGCAAAGACAACAAAAACGGAAAAGAAACTAAACAACAGAACAAATAAAAAAAGCAGCAGAAACTTAGCTCTCTCTGCAGACATGAAAATGAAATTAACCTGCCTACAAGCAATCAAAGCAGATATAGAAGACAGCAAAAAGGAATACCATATGCAGACGAAAACGAACCAATCAAAATTTTAAAAAGGGGAACAGTTCGTCAATACAAATGACCTAACCATTCAACTAATTGCAATCAAGCCAACTCAAAGTTCAATGAAAAGTTTGAAGAAAAGGGATAAAAGTAAACTACCTCAACGTACCGTCTTATCAGAAAACCAAAGCCTTCTGCAACTTGATGTCTATATCTCGTCGCACGCTCCACCAGAACGAATGAAACTTGCCCTACGTAGCCAGTTCTTGCTACTGTTTCCGCTCCCTAATCTCCGTCGGCGAACGTAATTCACTATTCTCCGACGACCAGAAAATTGAAAAGGATTCCGGAAATGCTTATAGAAATCGGGATAGGTTTGGGACACTCCGGAAAAATGGTGGAGGCGGAGAGCTTAAACCTCTGGTTCAGGGCGCGAGATGAAAGGAACAGAGAAGAAACAGCTACCGGAGGCGGTGAGGCTTGAGAAGAACCATCCAAGCCAATTATAAAAACTTCTGTCATTTAATTTTAAGTCAAATACAACCAAGAAAAAAAAAAAGGCTAAATTAAATTAAATTAAAATTTCATAGTTAACCTTAATTTCTATATAACTATGTTTTATTGCAAATTTATGCACTCAATTTTTAAGTTTGTATCTAGATTTAAATTTAACAAAGTATTGAATAGATTCCTAAGCTTTCAATTTTATATATAATGTAATAAATCATTTAATTTTAAATTTTGTGCTTGATAGATTATTGATATATTTGACATCTTAATAAATCTTCATTTTGTATTTAATAAAATTTTAATAAATGTTGACTAGGTTAAGAATTTACTATATAAAAATTGAAAGTTCATAACTTAATGGACACAAAATTGAAGTTCATATATTTTAAAGTTCAAATAGATATAAAATTTAAAGCTTAAGTGCTTACTAGATATAAAATTTAAAGATCTTTGGTTCAAATCTTTATCTCCATGTTTTTTTTTTTTTTTTTGATAACGACACAAACAAATCAAACTAGAATCAAATTGTCTATAGTAATGGAGTCTATTCATCCTAGCTCAGAAGCATCCCAACTTTTCGAGATATTCGAAGAAGCTGCTTGTCCAGCTAACAGATCAGCCACTATGTTGGCACCCCTATGTATATGCACAAAAGAAACATGGTCTCATCTCTTTGCCAATGCAGAATATTGTTCACAATGGTAGAAACTTCTGCTAAGTCAAATTCTTCCCTATTCAGGAGTCGAATAGAGGTTAAGGAGTATGATTCTACTTGCAAGGGTATGTTCAGATGTCGATCTAGACTTCTGATTCCCTCAAGTATTGCCATAAGTTCTAAATTTAGAATAGACCCACGACAACATATTACTTTCTGTCCCGCCATGATGAACCTTCCAGTCGAGTCACGAACAACCCAACCTAATCCTCCACGCTCTAGAGCTTCTATCCATGACGCATCTACATTAACTTTCCAATGCTTCTCCATAGGTGGAATCCAATTGTGATGGCTAACAAAAACATTTGCCTCACTTTGTTGTTGTCAGCTCGCATTCACCTCTTTGAATTCAATCATGCATTTCTCAATTGACAAATGAAGTGATTGTCGGTCACTTCGCCCATTCTTGAAAATCACTTGATTCCGAAATTCCCAAA
>JAOANK020000018.1:1896868-1907374 GCA_026257165.2 Telfairia occidentalis | reverse complement strand
GGCTACACAAGAGTTGGGTTGGGTCGATTTAGAGAGGTTTTTTTGGATCAACCCAAATTTTCAAGTTGGTCGGGTTGACTACCTAAGCGACCCGATATTGGGTTGTAACCCAACCTAGTCCTCTTAATTTTGGGTTGGGTCAGTTTAGAGAGGTTCTTTGGACCAACTTGAATTTCGAGTTGGTCAAGTTCGCTACCCAAACAACCCAATCTTGGGTTGTAGCCCAACCCAGTTCTTCTAATTTTGGGTTGCGTTGGGTTATCAAGTTGATAACGAAAAGAGAAGACCAGAGAGAGTTTAGAAGGGAGATTAGAAAAAGAGAACAAAGATAATAGTTTAGAAAAGAGACATCGAAGAAACAAAACAAACGACGTTGTTGAGGGAATGCACAACCCAACATTAGAAGAGGGCAAAAAAAAAAAAGGCCAAACGAATTCTACATGAACGAGGGAGTGTAACGAGAGGGAGGGAGACAGCGTACATGTGGTGTAAAGAAAAGAAAGTGAAACCCTAAAATAAATTTATATACATATTATATTTTTTGACTGGTTCGATTCAGGTTAAACCGAATTTTAAGGTTATGGACTTGTGAACCGAACCGAATCGGTTCAGTTTACATGCACCATTAGTCATTTCTTCCCAATTTAAGCCAAATCAATGTGTTAAAAGGATATAGGCAGCGACATTTCGAATGTTCGCGCCAACGCATTTTTCCGACCTGAATCAGTTCCGACCACGAACCCAGAGAAGCTGCCACCATCGACCTCATTTCAAACATGTCATGGTAATCAGATGGGAAAGAAAGAATAAACTGATGAAGATAACAATACAGAGTAGATAAAAATGATGCCATATAGTTTTGTCTATATACTGTTCATGTAGATCTGTGGAGAAATGTGAGGAATAATAAATATCATGCACGGTTTCTCTAATTTGAACTCAAAAAAGTGAGGAATTTCTTTATATTTAGACAACTCAATACAGGCTCAGTCCAAAATTCAGGGTCGATTTCAATAAGACATTAGCATAACCATGAAAAAGCAGGGGACTCGAGAATTCTAATAAATTAAGGGAGTACAGAGGATCGACGTTACATTACATGGGACTCATTTTTTGCCACCACCCGAAACATTAAATTTGAAGAATATGATATCTCCATCTTGGACCACGTAAGTCTTTCCCTCTTGTTTGTATTTGCCAGCAGCCTGTAAAAGAAGGATGAGAGAATTAATAGTCTTAGCCCCCTGCCCCAAATACAATCAGGAATAAGGATAATAATTATGAAGACATGTGGCAATGGCAGTGGTAAGACTCGGAATTTAATTAGATCAGAGATGGATTCAGTTAATACAGTTTCAATGGTGTTTTACTCTGTCTTAAAGCCGTGTGTAAAGATGATAGAGTTGCTTTTTATTATAAGTAGTTAAATATGGAAATAAACTAATGTATGTAATCATGTTTTTTATATTATTCTCATTAATCAGAAACCGGTTTAGAATCCAGGCTTTAAATCCAAATCCTAATACAGCAAGAATCCAGCTTGAATTATATACCTTAACTGCTGGCTCACTGCCAAGTTCCTTGAGATCCTCAAATTTCATTACCTAAAACCAATAAAAAAAATTAGGATAACATCCTACTAATGTTTCAAATCGAACATAAGCAAAAAAGGCTCAGAATAACCTCAGCACAAATGAACCCTTTCTCAAAATCAGTATGGATGGTCCCTGCAGCTTGAGGAGCCTTTGTCTGTCGTCTAATTTGCCAGCACTTCACCTGCAAAGGTACATGTTCTGGACTTGGTCAAGCCAACAGTCATCACAGCAATAAATAAGAGATTTAGATGGCAAACAATCACAATTTCCAACATTTGCAACACTCTAAAGGTGACAAACAGAAGGTATTCTACCATCCCCCAAGTTGACCAGAGTTTGAGTTAACCCCTGTCCGACACCAGAGGTAAATAGTTTCCATTATTTGAACGACTAAAATATTTTCACCTTCAGCAGAGAAGGCATGCTTCTTTAGCGGTGGAATCCTATGGCTCTGATATCATTCATATATATTACCAAAGAAAGTATCAACACTAATTACTTTTTTGGGAAAAGAAATATTTCATTAAAACCCAGTGTCGGAAGAAAATTACAAAAAAAT
Organism: Telfairia occidentalis; assembly: GCA_026257165.2. Taxonomy (NCBI): domain Eukaryota; kingdom Viridiplantae; phylum Streptophyta; class Magnoliopsida; order Cucurbitales; family Cucurbitaceae; genus Telfairia; species Telfairia occidentalis. The sequence continues at coordinate 1,905,220 of JAOANK020000018.1, read as the reverse complement.
AATTCCCATTGGCAAACACTAACTACTTCAGAACACATGCGGTACTCGAGAGCATTTTAACAAACACCGAAGGCATACAGTGGATAGATAGATACATGTAAATAATTACGATCCATATTTTACCTCATCAGGACCTGCGGTGAAAAAGTATATGAGATTGATCGCCGAGAATCCAGTCTTTATGATCTTTGGAAGGCCACTGTAACAATGTTAATCATGTTTAATTTTTAACACAACACAATATAGGAATTTTCTGAGAATCAGTTTTAGAAAGCTCGAATTTGTAAATGTAATGTTAATCATGTTTAATTCTATATCAAGTTATTATAATACATTGTAAAGCTTCAAAATCGTTGTGAAGGTAACACTGGTTAGTCATACAGTTCGGCAGGCTTTTCTTTCTCCTTCCTCAATCATATTCTTGTTGGCATAGATGATAGATCTACTTGACATCATGCATGCCGACAGAATACGTTTGCGGAAAAGTAATTTAATCAGAGTAGATGGATTTGTTTAAAAATAAACATCACCACAGCATGAATCTAGTAGTATTTTTCCAAACACGTCAATCAAGAGCAAGATTGTATATATTTGTGTACTTCGTCATGTATTATTATTTGTAATTCAATAATTTATTAAAAAATATTTAATAATTACGGAGTATTATATTTATAATAGATTAAAACTGTTGCTATGTTTGTAAATTATTTACTTCTTCAAAGTTCGTTTCATTTTTCTTTTTTCCATCTCTTTTAGTCCTTTAGACTGGACACTCGCCTTTGTATCTTGTTTTCTTCACAATATTTTTCTGCTTCATCTGGGGACAAATCTGCAAGATTTCTTTCTAACACGCCACTGAAAGGAATAATCGTTTCACCACCGTGTTCCTGCACCCTACAATTAAGATAGGATTACTTGATCATTTGTAACATGTGAATCGCACTTGAAGAAAATTAAAATTCAATCGCAAATAGCATCTCAATGCAAAGAGAGAAAAGAGAAGAAATCAAACGTGCACGAACATCAAACAAAATAGCTTTCAAGTGCAATCCAATCCATAATAGCATGTGTATTAAACGGAGGAAGATTTAAATAAGTACATACTTAAAATGGAGAGGAGAAAAAAAAAACTTCCAGTTTAAGACTAGCAAAGTAAAACCAATGATAAGCATAACATTGCGCAAATGAACACAAGACACAGAGCAATATTAAATCCATTTTATTGGAAAGGAGGAATAAAATTATAAGCATCTGATCTAGAGGAAAAACTGAGTGGATAAGAAATCCCACTGACAGAATATCAAGCATATGATCTAGAGGGAAAGCTGAGTGGATAAGAAATCCCACTGACAGAATATCAAGCATGAAACTGCGCAATCAATAAAATATAATATAGAGAATGTAAAAACAAGACCTAGAGCAATATTTTTCTTATTTTTGTCACCAGTAGTTAGAAAGTAAATTTTAGACATTAATATAATAAGTGATACATGTTAGCAAAAAATCAAAAAAGGTATATTCCGCAAGACACAGTGCACATTAACGCAGAAGATCGTGCAAATTTCCCCAACATAATAAGATTATGTTAACAGTACAAACATTTGCATGCACAAGAGCAGAGAAGCATAAGTGTGATAGTAGAAAATGACAAAATATACATATAAAAATATAGATTACAAACCAGGCATGAATCTTGGGGAGAAATTTATTCTTTTTTCTTTGATAATCTTTCTCCGTCATGTTAACCTATAAAATGTATAAATACACACAATAAAAAAATAATTCAGATCATAACAAATATTATAGGAGTAGAAAGCAGATCATACACAGGTTTAGATTAATAAGTGATGCTGTGGACGTCTAAGGAATATACAATGAGAAAAAAACAATTACCCCACACGTCCTCAATTGACTTTAAATGTAAAAAATATAGCATCTATCTAATGGTATTGTAGTGATCTCGTACAATAGTATAGCTTTAAAAGGTTCAACCTTGTGACAACAATAAAATTTAATCTGGCAGAGAGGACTTATTGTTGTCTTGTATCACGCAAGCTGGGTTTGGAGGCATAGGTTTTATTTTATTGGAATTTCTATGATCTGCTTATAGATTCCATATTCTATTTGGGTTGTCTGATCCATCCATAATTCCTCTTCAATAAAATATCTCAGTATCTTAGAAACAACATTAAGGTCAACCTCAGAAATCTGGCCTCGAAAATGGTGGACAACTGAATAAATAATTGGTAGAAGGTATTGTCATCTACCAGCCATTGATAATGAAGAGTATGTTTTTCATCAAAAAAGAAAAAGTAGAATGAGAAGTATTTGATAAGAATAAAAGGTGATATTGGCTTACTCTCTTGGCTCATAAGGATTTGATAAATAAGTGGAGATGTATGATATCTACCATCAGACAAAGAATAAAAAATGATACGACTTACCAAGTAAACAATATATGGACAACAAATAACCAATGAATATATAACGTAACAACAGAGATGCTTACTAACAGGATAAGACTTACCAAGTAAACAACAGGCTTGGCCGTGAGCAATTGAAATGTATTGAGAATCTCAACATCAGCAGCTTTCCAATCACCTAAACGAACATCTTTACCATCCTCAAGTGATGCCTTAACCTGAAAATGTATCCGTGTTCATTAATTTAGCTCATTGAGCATTGATAATATTGTTTTTGTTCTAATACGCCCCACAATGTTCTAGAAAATTATCGTTCATCAAGGTCAATTAACCTTCAATAAGTGAAGTGACTGATTAAACTAAAGAGTACCAAACATTCCATCAGACTAGAAAGTAGATTAAGAGAAAGCACATTCACAACCAAAAAATAATCCAAATAGAACCCCACCTTTTGGCAGCACTCTAATTCAATCTTCAACTGCTTGTCATTGCTTCTCTTCATGCTCTTCTCAAGATCCTCAATTTTATTTTTGATAAATTCAACATCCTAGGGGGATACATAAAATTTTAAATGAATAAGACATTTTAATCAGGGAAACAAAACCATAACAATAACGTTTTAAAAGAAGTAAAAATGAGGGAGGGAAAGCATGCTTTTTCCACTCAAATGTCCCGAGCCATAAAGCACCTAAGATTCACCTGAAGGTTTGCACCTCCAATATTCATGAAGTTTTACTGATCATCCCTATCTCGTGAGCTAAGTAACATGGATGTTTCTGAATTTCACAGCTAATAATAATTTTAAGGGCCAAAAAACTGTATGGATTTTAATATTCACAAAGCTTCAGACAATTTTGTCCAAGAAATCAACATTGACGATAAATAAGAAAAATTATATTATTGAAGATATTCGGCCCAGTAAAAGCCAGCATTGAAATTTAAAACACAACCGAAATTGCAAATTAAGGCAAACCTTCAAGCGTAGTTCTTCACTGATAACCTCTAAATCCCTAACAGGATCCACAGTATCATCAACATGGATAATATCTGGATCCTCAAATGCACCTAGGATTAAAAAAAAAAAAAAAAGGTACAAAACATAAGAGCTTATGGTGCATGAAAATTGAACCAATAAATGTGACAACATGTACTTGCAAATAGACTAACATGGACTGTAACTTGAAAAACCAACTTAGCGCGGTCCAACAATTGAATAGGAAGGAAAATCCCCCCGTCCCCCCATCCAAAAAAAAAAAACCTTCGAAATGACATAAAATTTGTGATGATTTAGACAGAAAGATCCTTGCCAAAAAATTCAACTATCCATGTAATCAGTTAAAGGCAACAAAACTTCAAATTATAGGGCACAGTAGATGTAGACATCTTACGTAGAACATGGAAAATGCCATCAACAGCACGGATGTGTGATAAGAAACTATTGCCCAAGCCCTGTCCTTCATGAGCTCCTCGAACTAGTCCAGCAATGTCATGGATTTCCAGAAATGCTGAAACCTATACATTGAGATTAATTCAGAGGGATGTAATACAAAACCCTATGTTGTAATGTATATAGTAAAAAGTATGATAGTACTCGTTTTAAAAATAGCATTTTGTTTGTATAATAAATTCCAATAAGCAAGTGCTCCAGAATTCTTTTCAAGCCGCTGGAGTAGAGGTTGAGAAATCCTGACCTTGGCCATGAGAAACACACAACTACCTCTAACTTTGATTAGGGGTTTTGAGAAGTGTAGCCTTTTTTAGTCCTTTTAGCAACCTCAACAAAACCTTCGCAGGCTTCATTGATAGCTTTGATCCTAATTCCATAAATCCAAATGAATGCCGCTAACTTCAACCCAAACACCATAAGAGGACGACTACGGTTTCTTCATGAAGAGTAGCATCTCATTTTTCATAAGAAAAACAAATCATTAATGGTAACCCAATTTACGTTCATGTAGAATAACCAAGTGTGAATGAGGTCACCCACACCAAGGTTTTATCTAATTGGAAAGAGTTAAGGAATTATTTAGGGCTAATGAAATCTTGAATTCCACCAAGGATTTTCAACCAGTCATAGTTGAAGCATTTATATCTAATTTCTATAACAACATCCCAACTCCATTGTAAAGTAAGATAAGCAAGCAAGGCAGTTCGGCAATTGTAGAGGTAGAGGCTTTAGGTTTTTATGGAAGTTATTCATTGTGCTCAGAAAACTTATCCAACCCCCTTTCTACACCTTTAACGAATCATGTTGCAACAGTGGCTTCCCTGTCCATTGACTTTGTAGATTTTTTTAATAAGAAAACTTATAGACTCAATAATGAGGCCTATGTGGTTTGAAGTTTTTTCCACCCAAAAGATGTAATCACCAAAATGGGTTTCTTAGAAAAATCTATCATTCCTAGGGGCAAGAGGATAGTTTGAAAACAATAATAGAGCTGGGTGAGAGATCAAAAATGGATAGAGAAAATCATTCAATGCACCTTAATGTAGCCAACCTTCAAATGTCCTTGCCTCCCTCTAGGATTACCAAGAGATCAAAAATGGATAGAGCAAATCATTCATGCATCGGGGTTTGTGCTTGAGCACATTGATTTCACGTTTCATTAACTGTCAAAACTTTGACACTGCAACAAAATCTTATCAAGCGAAGATCCTAATTATAACTATCAAAGAAGAATATCCTTTGACTTTCACGTTAAATTTTTGGTTAAACAAGATTAATCAAGTCGATGAGAGTGTGGATTAAGTAACAAATTTGTATCACAACAATATCGATGGTTAAGTACTCAACTGGTATTCTGCATTATTTACTGCTCTAGAACTCAGCGTGCAAATGGAAGAATAGTATTGCACCGAAAATTTACATTGTTATAACTGGGATCTCTATGAACTTTTATAATTCTACTAGAAGTGACCAAATAAGTAACACCTTTCCATCTCTGACTTATAATGGAACAGTTAAACAGTTTTAACAGTGGATGAAACGAAAATTATTTTTCAAAAATCTAAAAAACATAGACCTAAGCATGTGCCTTTGAATAGGTTCGCCACGTTATCTTATTGATGCACAAACTAATCCGAATAATTATGAACTGACAATAGCTCGAGAACAGTAAGCAAACCTCGCTTTTAGGTTTGTATAAGTTGCAAAGCCATTCAAACCGCTCATCAGGCACATTCACTCTGGCTTCATTAGGTTCAATAGTGCAGAAAGGGAAGTTTTCAGCGGGTATTGACAGCTTGGTGAGTGTGTTGAAAAGAGTAGATTTGCCAACATTAGGCAATCCAACCTGAAAACTCCGACAAGCAAAATATCAGAAGCACAATTATTTCGCTACAGAACAGCAAAACCAAAATGAGCACTCGCATCCAGGACCAGAAAGTCACGCGTTCCGATAATATGATTATTAACAAACAAATAAACAAAATCCATCGCTCGTTGTTGAATATTCCAAACAAATGAACAATCCGATTAAATTTAATTCTCAGAAATTCGCAGTTTCCACTGAAATTCAAACAATCACAAATGGAAAAGAACTGATCGAAGTAAGAACATACAATTCCAATCTTGAGATGGGACGAGAAACGTCCAAGAATAGGTCGTTCAACTGGAGCTTCCTTAGACTTCGAAGCTTTGGGAGGCATTGCCGATACTGAGGAGTACAGAAATGGGTGTATCGGCTAGCAGAGAGCTTGGTTCAGGATTCAGAGATCGAACTTCGAAGTGAGCAACCGAGTGAGGGCGAAGCTTGTCCCTTATGCTTGTGCCCAAAGCCCAACCCAACTACTGTTTAAACCCTAGCAAAGTCACCAGCGTTTTACAAACGCAGCCCCCGTTTACCTTACCGTATAATGTAGTATAGTAAAATTAAGGAAAACAAATCTATTTTGAACTCAAATTTTCAATTTCATTAGATTCAACCTCAAATTTAAATAAAGTGTTGCAAAACCTTAAACTTAAAATAGTGGGCCAATTTTTATTCTTGATTAAAATTTTGTCCGAAATATTGTTAAAAAAAAAATATTCTCATTCAAAGCATAATTAAGAAACAAAGTTGATAGAGTTACAAATAACAATGATATTATAGATAAATTTTTGTTGAAATTTGTGAGTTTTGGTGAAGTTGTTCATGATTAATTTATGTATTAATCAAATTTAATGTTTGTGCAATATTTTATTTTATTAAAATTAGTAAATTTACCAAAAATTTTACTTTTTTTCTTTTTTGTTAAAATTAGTATGTGAATTAGTGAAAGTTGAATTGAGTGTTAAAATTGCAAAACTAAGTCTATAGTTTAATATGATGAATTTAAAGTTCAAGGTGAAAATTGATACAATTTAACAAATTTATGGATTCTTAAAATTAACGACCCAAACATAACTGAATTTGACATATATTCAAGATGTCGAAAGCTTGAATCTCTACTTTAACTTAAATGCACCTTATATATTTAGGTTACTATGTTAGTTAATTATATTATATTAATATTTATAAAATAGCCAAAAAAATATAAGAAAATATTTATTTGTTTTTAGTGGGTAAAATAATAAAATATTTAATTAAATTTGAAAAATTAAATCGAAATTAAAGTCTCGTTTACTTAATCTCAATCAAAATTAATGAATGAAAAATAAAAATTTTCCTTTTCTTAGAGTGTTTACCAAAATAAGACATAGGAATAAAATATGGGATCGAATCACTTTCTAAAAATGGGTAATCTCATTCCGTGACTAATCTCGTTCCCATTCCTTATTTCGTGGGATCCACCTCCTCTTCTTTAATTATTTTACACAATCTTATCCTTTCTCTCTTCTTAGCTCGCAATCCATTTTGGATGAAGACATGCCATGTTTTTATATATAATTTCACTGTCTATCGTGGTTTTGCTATCGATGGAATATTTTTTTTTTCCTTTGATCAACAGTGTCATCATCTTTCTTCATACTGAACTGTGCTAAAGGATAAAAGCATATATTACCATCGTAGAGGTCGATGGTTCGATCCTCCATCCTTACAAATGTTGAACTAAAAAAAGGACAAATGCCACATAGTTTGGTTATTTATTAATTTACTAATATCAAATTCATAAATATAAAACTTATTATTATTAAATAAAATAATTAAAATTAAAACTTACTATAAGATTTTTCATGGCTTTTTAATTGATTTGAAATATAAAAAAGTATTTTGGTAATTATCATTTATCTTATTCCGATTCACAAACAACATAAATGAATTTCTAATTCTGATTCTAGACAACTTGAAGTAAATAGTATCAAACAAATGGGTTCTGATTTCAATTGATTTCATTATAATTTCTAGCAAGTAAACAAGGCCTAAGTCCAAAACCATGAGAATCAAATTCAACCTCTTGAAATAATATGAATGAAATTAAAAGTAAATTCGAACAAAAACAAAATTAAAACTCTTCAAATCCAAAATCAAAATTTACCCAAATGATAGGGACCAATTAACAAAAATGAATAAAAAGTTTAGGCTAAATTATACAAAATACTCGAAATTTTTATTTTAATATTGTACTTTATAAAAAAAAAATCTTAAAATATTGTAAATTCAAAACTTATTCCAAAAATATTGTTGTTTTTATTGGACCTCGTCTCATACGAGGTTCGTGTGGCGTCTTTAAGAGACGATCTTTAAAGCGTGGGCAAAGATCGTCTCTTCAAGAGACGATATTTGCCCTTTTTTTTTTTAATACATAAAATTAATATAAATAACTTTTTTTATATATAAATAAATTTAATATTTAAACTTTATTTTTCTTTAATTTTTAAACTTTTTCCTTTATACTCATGTTAATTATTATTTATTTTTATTGTTTTTTTTAATTCAATTACATCGTGTTTGATAATCTTTAAATTACCTAAAAATTAATTTGCAAACGGAAGAGACGATCTAATTTT
>JAOANK020000018.1:1844760-1865998 GCA_026257165.2 Telfairia occidentalis | reverse complement strand
GTTTTTTTGCATTTTCTTTTAATAAGAACCATACTTCATCATCAGCTCAATTACAAACAGTACATCTTTGGTATAAATTTTTTTAAAAATATTTTTAAGTAAAATATTTATTATATAAGCGTTTTTTAACCTTTTTTTCTCTAGCATTATATATATATATAGTATTTAGAAAAATCATTAAGACTACTTTGTCAAAAAAATCAATATTGGTGAGTTTTTTTTGGGTACAAAATTAAATGCTTTCATTGAGAGTTGAACTCAAGACCTCCCGCTTACTAAACGGGTGCTCTAACCAACTGAGCTATGAAAGCTTATGAAAATAATTGTTATTGTTGGAAGTATACTTCTATAAAAAATAATTGTGTTTCTTATATAAAATTCAAGGTTTTTTTTAAAATAAAAATTAATACCATGTTTTTCTACCTATTGATAATTGTATTATTATTATTATTTTGCAAAGTGCCATTATTTTTTACAAGAGTCAGTTTTTTTTTTCTTCCTATTTTGAAAACTAACATGAGTTAGTTTAGAGGACATATGTGTTCACTAAGAATTAAATTCTTGTAAAAAAAAAAAGGATTTCAGAAAACTATATAAAAAAAAAAATTAGAATCTTGGTCAAATTTTTAAAACTATTTAAAAAAAATCTAAATTTTACTAAAAATTTAAAATTCCTGTTAAAATGTGGAAAATAAAATAAAATTTTATTCGTAAAAAGAAAAACTAATTTTTTAAAGACAGAAATATTTTATCGTTCTTCTCTCACCGGCGCCGTCAGCTGCTCTGCATCTCTTATAACACTCCGCTCATTTTGGGACGCAGAATCTTCTACGATCATCGCCGGCTACGCCGCGTCCAAGCTGGTGCTTGCCGCCACCGGAGTCTATCTCCACTGGTAATCCTTGAAATCCTACGTTCGTTTATTTCACTCCGTAGTTATTTATCGTTTTCATTTTTGTTTGCGCTGTTACAGTGTTAGAAATTTTGGTTGACCATGGAATTTCTAATGTTTTCTGGGTACATTTCACTAATTTATGAAGCCAAAATCTGATCAATCTGATTGAAGGTGATTATGGACAGCCAGATTATAAACTTGAACTGGAGATGTAATTGCTTGGTTCAACAACGTAGGACTCGGAATTTTCGGACTTTCTGTGTTCCAAAGTCTGCTTCTTGTCGAAATTTTAATTTTTCGGGAGGTATGGTTCAGTACTTTCTCTGTGTTTCCGGACACCTTGTGTATGAATATGGTAAATTTTTACTGCACGAAGCTTGGAACAATGCTTTAGAATTTCATATTCACTGCATTTGATTGAATAAGAGATTGCAAATGGGTTTGGAGGACGCTGGTTAGTCTAATTCAAGTATTACCTTGATTTTGGATCTTTTGGATGAGGATGCCATTGTCGTCATGCCAATCTTTTCTAGGTTTTAACCACTTGAGAGGAGCTATGCGAAGTGGATGATTTGATTTCAAGAGATTTCTATTTAAAAAATAATAATTATTGAAGACTGCATAGTTCTTAGATTCCAAAATTTGACTACATTTAAATGTACTTGGTTGAAATATTTGTTTTTATTCATATCTTCCTGCTTGCTCCTTTTTCTTGTTCACTGTGTATGATTTTTTGTTTCTATCAGGAATTTTGGGTAAAGGCATAAAGTGTTCAATGAAGTCTTACAAGTTATCTGAACTTACTCACAATGCTGTCAATAGTCTGAAGGCCCGTCCTCGTATTGATTTTTCTTTGATATTTGGTGTGGTGAGTTTTATTCACTGTTTGTCATATCCCGGAGTTATCTATAACTTTACATTTCAGCTTTTGTTTAAAACATCTGATTTGGAATTCTGTGTTTAGGTCCAGCCCATTGTTGATGATGTTCGAAAAAGAGGCGATGATGCAGTTAGAGAGTAGGTGGTTCTTTGTTTTTATTTTTCATCATATTCACACTATATTTTACTCGAATTATTTGTTTTATGAGTAAAAACAACCTCTCTCTAAATTTTCATATTTTGTAGCTATACTGCAAAGTTTGACAAAGTTGAACTCAACCAGATTGTTGTTAGTGTCTCTGACCTGCCGGAACCCGAGGTAATTTTGAATAAATCCAGCATCCAAATATTTTAACTAAATTATGCATTTACACTGGGAAATTAATTTCATTAGGGTTGTTTTTTGTTTTCTTTTGGAGTTACATAATTAAACTGGACTTCTTGAGTTTTTCTTTTCATGTTGATAATTGGCATTTGCAATTTTTGCATTCACACAGCTTGATGCAGCTGTCAAAGAAGCATTTGATATAGCTTATGACAATATATATGCATTTCATGCTGCTCAGATATCGGCTGAAAAGAATGTTGAAAATATGCCTGTAAGTTTGCTTCTTAATTTGCAATGTTATATTTATAGCAGCTTATAATCTATGTTATTAGTGTTTTCGAAAAAAATTCAGGGGGTAAAATGCAAGCGGGTTGCAAGAAGCATTGCTTCTGTAGGTCTCTACGTTCCTGGGGGAACTGCTGTTTTACCTTCCACGGCTTTGATGCTCTCAATTGTAAGTTATTTCCAGTGCCACAGGATATTAGTTGCTAAGGATGATCAGTACGCAATTCTACTTTTTGACATGTTTACCTGTTAGGAACGAGAACTAGGAAATAACGGTCATTTCTCTTATTCATATTTTTGTTGTGTACACAACTTCTAATAAAATACGGAACGTTTCTCCAAAATTTAGAATAGTTCCTATTGATCTTGAAAGTAAGGAATGCAACTCTCATATTTGTGTCTCAAAACCTTTGTTCCTCTCATATTGTATTGGGTCCAACTTGATTTATATTGATAACCATCTTTATTCTATATGCCAATGTAATCCTATTAAACACAATTTTTTTTTTCATTTCCAGTTCATTCCGATGTATCTTCTAACTCATTGCTTATTAGTAAATATGGCCTTAATGTATGAATTACCAGATGCATCATTTGACATTTTTTTATTTGCATCAGCCTGCTCAGATTGCTGGTTGTGGAACTGTTGTTCTCGCAACACCTCCCAGTCAGGATGGCAGCATATGCAAGGTATTTGCTTTACCTTTACATGCTTCAAGTTTCTCCAATTTGCGGATAAAAAACACAAATACTAGCAATAAGTGGGACATAATTCATTTCAATTATTACATGTAAAGGGACTGACTGATGTCAATTTCTTCAGGAGGTGCTTTATTGTGCGAAGAAGGCTGGTGTGACTCACATTCTTAAGGCAGGTGGAGCTCAGGTTTGTAAACAACTTTTTTCTATGGATATACATTGGATAGACAGATGGCTGAGTTTGGTTTTGTGTTATTAGTTGTTCAAAATAAATATTTCCATTCCTGCTGGACCCTTTTGATTTGTAGGCTATCTCTGCTATGGCTTGGGGGACAGAATCTTGCCCTAAGGTAATTAGTTTTTGGATTTTGTGTCACTTTTATGTTCACCTACCATGTAGGGTTAGAATCCTTATATTTATAGCTGAGTGGTTTCTCACAGATTTCTAAAGATTATTGCCAATTTTGTCTGTAATACCTGAACTCGGAAGCATATGAATATCCTGTATCTAATCTCCTGTATCAATGGGCAAGGACTCCAGTGGATGGAATGTAGCAATCTCAAGCAAGTAAAATGGTCTTTTTTTTTTAAATAAAATAAATTTATAAGAGCAAGTAATGGGGTCTTCAGTCTTAAATATTTGAAACATGAGAATAATGCCTTGTGTAGAAGCAGTCTCATCACTCATGGTAATGCATATAAATTTTTTTAGCTCAATATATGATAATAATCAATCCGTTTTTTATTGATTCTGCTCTGTTTCTGTCAACATGCATTCAAGGTTGTATATTATCATTGGGATATGTATATATTTTATTAAAATATATTTTGCTTGAGCTTCCTTTGGAGTTAATTGCATCGTTTTTTGCAGGTTGAGAAAATTTTTGGACCTGGTAATCAATATGTAACAGCTGCCAAAATGATTCTTCAAGTATGATTGTTTTTTTCAGTTTACTGTGTTTCAAAATTTATTTATATGGGAAACATGAAGAATATCTATTAATATTGTAGTTTCTTTTTCCTGGGGATTAATGTTCAAAATGGAGGATTCTCTAATGTTGATCCTGTCCATGTAATGGTTGTCATGGCTCATAGACATATCATTTTACAGTGTAGTGCTACTGATTTTCTTTTTGGTAAAAGAAAGTACATGCATATAAACGAAAAGCAACTGATTTTAACGGTAGGTTAAAAGGAAGCGTTTATAAAGAAAAGTGGAAATTGGATCCAGGCAGGACAAATATCTTAAGCTAATATTTAAATCAAGAAGGATTACAAAATAATGGATTTTCATGCACTGAAATTTTAATTTTAGATTCAAGTTGTACTTGAAAAATTGAAAAAAGGCAAAGAATCTCACTTGCTAGAAGTTTGATGAACATTCTAACTATATAGGCATTTTTTCTGGAACAGAATAGTGAAGCTATGATCTCGATTGACATGCCTGCCGGCCCTTCAGAAGTTCTGGTTATTGCTGATAGATATGCCAGTCCAGTTCATATAGCAGCAGATCTGCTTTCCCAGGTCATTACCTTAGTGACGACATCCATTATTAGTTATTAAATTTCCACTGTTAAGATAGGAGTATAAAATTCCTCTAGATTATAATAATTCATATTGGACAACGGTTTATGTGAAAGTAAGCTTGTTATTATTCTCTTGTGTTGCATGCAAGTGATGAGTTAGTTAGTTCCCTTTCATGTCATCCATGGTTGTGGTTGAATAACTTGGATTAATTGCATAACAGAGCGACTTTTGTCATAGTCATTTCTTTGTGCATTTGGTTGACGTTATCTACGCCTAACATCTCAGCTAATAATTCTCAGGCCGAGCATGGCCCTGACAGTCAGGTAGTTCTTGTAATTGCTGGTGATGGTGTGGATCTTAAAGCTATTGAAGAGGAACTCAGCAAACAATGTAAAAGTCTTCCAAGGGGAGAGTTTGCTTCTAAAGCACTGAGCCATAGTTTTACTGTGTTTGCTCGTGATATGTTTGAGGTTTGTTATCTTGGATTAATGGCTTGAGTTGTATCCACATAAGGAAATGTTAATGGGAGGTTTTGATCAATCATAAAAATTTACATAACTTAAATACATTGTCAGGTTTCATATTAAAAAATAATATATAATTAGCAAGTGAAAATAAATCAGTCATGCATTGTTTAATTTGATCATATCAATATTGATGTAAGGTGTGGCCCGAAATATAATGTTATCAAGTTGATATTTTGCTTTTCTTTTGACTGCCACAAGTAATATTTAGCTTTATTTCAGAATCTCTATGTTGCGTCATGCTTTTTGGATCTTAATATGGTTATTTTGATTCTCAGGCAGTCTCTTTTTCGAACTTATATGCACCTGAGCATTTGATAATTAATGTCAAGGATGCAGAAAAGTGGGAAAGTTTCATTCAGAATGCAGGTATATGCTGATTGTTGTTTTTAGTTTGTTCAAACTTCTACTCAACACTTAACTAGATATTAGGTTACCACTAGAGTTGTTCTCATTTTTTTAAAATTTAAATAAATAAATAAATAAGAAACCGCAGACAATTTCGTTGAAAACAAAAATCATGGAGCTACACGAGAGATATCCATCCGGTTATCATCGAGCCACAAGTTAGTAGTTTACTTCTAGAGTAACTCTTGCATAGTTTACTCTGTCAAAACTTTGTCTGCAATATGATCTGCCTCACTTTTCTTAGACTGTGAAAGATCATACTAAAGTAACGTTCATCAAACACAAATTCAGTTCAGATGTTCCCCATGAAGGTTTTACTTTTGCAAGTATGCCATGAAAATTGCTAAATATGAATTAGGTCTAAGTTTGTAAAATGAAGTTGGTTGTTAATCATCCTGTTAATGTTGCCTCGGTATAAGGTATTGTGTTATTTGTGGCACGTTACCAAGTGTTGGCAGAGTCAGTTTCCCTTTCAGCGTGATTGGTTAATTGTCATGTTAGCTTAGGCACTTTTTAACATTCATCCGCATGTCCTTCATAGTGAACTTTGTTTTTATCTTGTAGGTTCTGTCTTCTTGGGGCCATGGACCCCAGAAAGCGTGGGAGATTATGCCAGCGGGACAAATCATGTTCTTCCAACCTATGGTTATGCACGGATGTATGGTGGCGTTTCGCTTGACTCATTTTTAAAATACATGACAATACAGTCTTTGACAGAGGAAGGCTTAAGAAAACTTGGTCCCTATGTCGAAAAAATGGCTGAAGTTGAGGGACTGGATGCCCATAAAAGAGCTGTAAGTCTTAGATTGAAGGATATTGAAGCCAGGGAGATCTCAACCTCAAGGTGACTGTCTAAATACCCTTTGTAGCGGGTGCAATCATACTAGCACTAATGCTTTGGATCCCATTAGGACTGTAGTTAAATGTGCTAGGGCGAGAATAGTATTAAGTTGGGTGACTATTTAGGATGTCCTCATCTTTGCACTCCTCGAAAAGAACTTATGTAATGCCCCTTTAAAGAAATCAAACTTTTAGATTTTGACTATTCATCATGGATCTATAACTATTTTTTTGGCTACTTTGGTTGTTATTAGATAAAATAAATTTGTTAACCGATGTTGGACCATTGAATGTATAGATGGAAGCAAATTTTACTAATTTTATCAATGTATTTAGTGATTTCAAAATTCCATTCACTAGAGAGGTTTCTAGCTGTGAAAAAAGCACTTGGTATGGACGTATGGTCGATACCACGTCATCTAGTGACTACCATCACCTATCTCGTCTCTTTCTGTAAAGAACAATTGTTTACAATAAAGGAGGAGAAAAGCCAGGCCCAAATAGCGCAAAGAGAGAATTGACATTCTAATTGTCAAAAGGAAAAGCACAGTTTACACCAAGAAAGGGCCACAAAAGAGTCTATTTTTCTTTATTGTCAAATATTCTATCATTCCTCTCGAGCCAAAAATCCAAAAAAATTGCTCTAGTGAAGTGGAGTTGGAGTGTAAATATCTTTTCTCCTTGTTGAAAGGACGATCTGCAAAAATCACAGAAAGGACGGTATTGATGTGCCTGGGGAGGGCCAAGCACTAGTTCAATGTGATTAAGATAAACTTCCAGATTAACGATGTGGTTTTGTGATTCCATGTCTCTCTTGCAGAGAGGACACATCAGTTGTCTCATCTTGGGCCTTTTCATCTCTCTCCTGATTCTTTATAAACATCCTTAGCTCTTTCATCTCTCTCTTGATTCTTTATTAAACATCCTTAGCTGTAACATCTTCACTTTCACATTCTGCTAATATTATGGTAGCCTAACTTAGAGATTAGCTTGAACTGCAAATGAGATTTCTTTTAGGAAAATTCAATGCATGGACTGCATATGACAAAGAAAGCAGATGTAAATGATTCTATAGAACAATATCAGGTATCAACTCTAATTTTTAGCTTCTAATCTAGAACTTAGTTTGAAGGTAGCCAATAACTTTCTTTTTCATTTGAAAAGATTTCTCTAGAATGTCACTGGAAATATTTGGAGTAGACCCAAATACTGCATTTGCAACTATAATAACTCCAGGGTTCTGGCTGCTGAGAGCAGCAATAGCAACTGCATTGGTAGGACCTGGATTTCTCTGGTAGTGAACAAGACCAACAGGGAAGACAAATACGTCACCCTTCTGCAACACTTTCCCTATATGTCGATTTTCAGGATATGATGTGATGAATCCGACTTCGAGGCTGCCTTCCAAGACAATCAATATCTCAGAAGCTCGGGGGTGTGTGTGCAGAGGGTTGATGCCTTGTGGCGCATAATCTATTCTAACAATCGAGATGCCAAGAGTGTTGAGTCCTGGCATTTCGAATGCGGAAACTGGAGTCACATGACACCCCAGTGCATTTGATGTGTTAGCTGCTAGGTGAAGTCCGCTGAAGGAGAAGTCATTGGCTACAACCTGCTTTGGGTCCTTGCAGGTCAGTCCATTTACTAACACTGCAATCAATTGCTAAGAACATCAGATGCTTTGGTGATTGGACTCAAAAGAAAAAGAATTAATGAAGTCCGAAAGGGATCATGGAAAAGGTCAGCATCTAAGAAACTTTATATTTTCTGATAAAGATGACAGAGATAACTTAGGAAGAAAGCATATAATGATAATACTTTACAAATGTGATAAATATGCAAGTATGAAAGGAAAAAAAAAAAAAGGAAGAAAGAGAAACTTGGGAGTTAGAATATTTATCTTTACCAGAAATGAGATGCATAAGCAGAAATGGAATTTACTAGTCTCATTCTTTGATTGGTTCTGCTGTACAAATAGGCAATAAAATTGTAGCTAAGATAGAGATTGTTGAGGATTTAGAGATTAAGAAGATGCTGTTCTTTCTCTAGACATGTCCTAGATAGTGCTAGCAAAGCAAGGCAGACTCCTAAATCTTTTCCAGTTTGATCAATTTTATTTGCAACTCAGATAAATATGTAAAGCAGGGGAAGAATTAGGCCAGAAACAAGCAGAGGAGATAAACAAAAAAATACCTCTACTTTCAGTATCTGCTACACAGAAATCTTGAATAGGACTCTGATCTGATGCCAAGGCGATGAAGAAAGCTGAAATTAGAAATGAAATAACCAAAATAGAAGCATAACTGGCCATTAGAAACAAGGAAGAGAATGGGTCTAGAAGTTTATTTTGAGAGAACAAGGAATGAAAAGTGATTTTGAGTCAGAATTACTCAGTGTTTAAGTTTGTTGGAGAAGGATTGAAGAAGCTGAGGTATTTATAGGAAGAAGTTGAGAATTTGGGTGCAAAATGAGAAGCACTGTATAAGTATAACCTACCTTCTTAAGCTTTGAAAATCAGTCTGCAAAGCCTTTTTGGTGCCTCAAAGACTAAGCGTGAGAGTGTTGCAGTGATGTTTAGTTTCATCTTAGAGAAAGGCATTCAAATATGTAAAGGAAAGCTTTAGATTGGGGTGACCCAATGTCTGATTTTGGTCATCTTTTGAAAGGAACAAAGTTATGGCTCTTTCCCATGCGCACTTACATGTAGGGAACAAGTGGACCTATCCTCTCTTTTGTATTCATAAATAATAACCATCTGTCTTTCTGTATGTATTTCTCATTTCTCTCACTTTTTCATGTTTGTTTTAATGTGTTAACAAGAAAAATGTCATTTTCTTTTGCTGTTGCCCTTTTGTTGATGTTTGGAAATTGTATTAAGATTTGTTTTCTTCTGTTTTTTAGATGGAAAAAATCACTGAAAGCATGAGTTGCAATTTGTTCTCTTAATTTGATCTCAAGGGTGTTATGTTTTTGGTAGTAGTAGAACTTGTTCTTCCTTTGAACATTTTTTAGTATTGCAAAACCATTCAATCATAGTTTTTAAAAGTTGTCTTGTAGAACAAGCTGACAAACAATCATTTGACTTGCTACATCATATTAAAGCTAAAAGTTAAAAAGATTTGTTTGACAACGATGATATTTATTATTTTTTGTAACGACTTTCTTCTCATTTTCGCCAACTTGAACATAATTCACTTGCTTAAGGTATATATTTCCAACCAAAAGATCAAACGTTTGAATCAGCCTCCTCACATATTGTTGAATTATTATTTATCTTTTTTCAGAAACCCCATTTTACGCATCTTATCAAATTTTAAAACTTGACCAAAAATATTCTGAAAATGTGTTCTCTATATTTAGGCTTGCTAAAAATAATTCTGAGTAGATTGTTTTGTTACTGAATCAACTTACTTTTGAAAAATAAAAAAATAATCATATGGCCTCTTTATATTTTTATTTACAATTTATCCAAATAATTTCATATTTTGGTGGAGTTATTCATGAAATAAATCCAATTAGCAATATGCATGTGGCCTCATAATGCAAAATGTCCATAATTTTTACAGGTTATGCTCAATTATCATGAATTATCATAGTTGGGGAGAGTGAAAAAATTATATTTAAGTTAAATTATAAACTTAGTTCCAAAACTTGAATGGTGTTTGTTTAGCTTCTAAGTTTTAAAAGGTTAGATTTTTTAATCATGTTTGTTTAGTTTCTAAGTTTTTAAAGATTCTAATTATGTCCTTGAACTTTAAACTGTGAATATGTCATTAATAGCATTAACTAGGCATACATTTTAGATCAACATAGGTTGATTTGTCACAATGTGACAAATAGATGGAGAAATAAAGTAATTGACAGATAAAATAAAGTGACATGTGGAATGCATTCTCATTTAATAGAGATAAAGAATTATCCTTGTCTTTTGAATGTTTACTAAAAGTTTAAATCCTATTTTGATTCTTGAACTTTCAAAATATAATCATTTTGGTCTTAGCTATTGAATTTTTTTGTCTCATATTTATTTGTCAAATGCTCATTTTCAACCTATGTGACTTAAATATTACTCGCCTTAACATGTTTATATATATTTGAAGATATGTCATTAATTTGTTAAAAATAAAATGAAGATTAAGACCAAAATGATAACTTTTTGAAAGTTCAGGAACCAAACGAACATGTGTAAAGTTCAAGAATCAAAATAGATATTTTGAAAGTTCAGGGACCAAAAGAGAATAAATTTGAAAGTTCAGGGACCAAAAAAAAATTTAAACCTTTATTAAATCTTTGGAAGACAATGAAGTGCATTTCATGAGACATGGTGGAGTAGAGTAGATACAACATGAAGTTATTTACCTTAACCACTTAATGGGTAGGTAAGAGATATATACATATGACATTTTGAGTTGTCTTTCGTGCACCTATCTTTAATGGAAGAATTGATTGATTGATTCGTTTCTTGTAGAATAATGACTTTACAATGCCTCCTCCCTTGCCAATAGAAGATTCAATATATTAACTCATATTTGATAATATTCGTATTAGTTTAAGATGGGAAGTATAGTTTCGAAAGGGAATTCCCCACTCTACTATTCAATATATTAACTTATTCGTAAAATACGTCATTTCCTTTCTTTTTAGCTCAATATGCTGAAGATTCAAAACTACAATTTTTTGGTCGAAGATGCAAACTTTAACCAATTGAGCTCCATTCATATTGGCTACTTCACCATAATTACCACTATACAAACTCATATTTGGTTACTAGCATGCCAACATTATACAAACTCCATGATCATTTTGCGGTTGCACTCCACCCTCCATATAAAGTATTTCCATCACATTAATCAAATACATCCCATTACTAAGCTCATTTTTTGTTATTGGTTGCATAGGCAATAGTTAACCTCATCCATTTTCTCCAATTAAAATAAATAGGATCTTTATGAGTTAGATTTGACTTAACAAATTAAATCTTAAACATGTGTATGTAACTTGAAATCGATATATTCTACAAGATTAGCAAATATTTAGTTTGGAATGAGCACGTACCAAATATAAGTTCAACCTCTCAATTACATAAATCTAAAGTGTAAATCAACACTCTTGAAAGATCTTTCGAATCAATTATATCATTTTAACATCATATATTTATATATTAGATTAGGGATTACGTCCAGCATTAGAAAAATAATAACGCTAGAAAACGAAAAATGGAAACTTTACTTTACCAAAAAAAAAAAAAAAAAAAAAAAAAAGTGAAAAAAGGAAAATGGTTTGGGGAGCTTATCTAATACACAGCCTACATGATTCAGGATTAAGATGTCAGTAGTAAATATCTCCAAAATATTTTACTATAAATGATGAATAAAAAAATGCATTAAGTATAACTGCTACTAGCAACTTTCTTTAATTTATATCAAGATAGAAAAGACAATGAAACCTTCCAACTTAAAAGCTCCACATCATATGCCCACCTACTAAATACAAATATCAATCCTTCTAATTCAAGCAAAGACATTATATCCAAACCCCAGCTCTCATTACATGACCCTCACTCACTCCATACAGCTCAAAACATGTAAAATTCTACAAACTGCTGGACAAAAGGAAACATCACCATCATCATCATCATCATCATCATCACAAACTTAAAAATAAAGTCAACAACAACATTACAGTTTCAGACAAACCAGGTTGCTGCAGGGACGGTGGCTCAAGCAGGGATTTCCTCTTCTTCCTCTTCATACTCTTCGTCAGCAGTCGCATCCTGATACTGCTGATACTCAGCAACCAGATCGTTCATGTTACTCTCAGCCTCAGTGAACTCCATCTCGTCCATTCCTTCACCGGTGTACCAATGCAAGAAGGCCTTGCGCCTGAACATGGCTGTGAACTGCTCACTAACCCTCCTGAACATCTCCTGAATGGAAGTCGAGTTACCGATGAAAGTTGATGCCATCTTCAGACCCTTGGGTGGAATGTCGCACACACTAGACTTCACGTTGTTGGGTATCCACTCGACAAAGTACGACGAATTCTTGTTTTGTACATTGATCATCTGCTCATCTACTTCTTTGGTACTCATCTTACCACGGAACATGGCTGAAGCAGTAAGGTACCGACCGTGACGTGGATCAGCAGCGCACATCATGTTTTTGGCATCCCACATCTGTTGGGTTAACTCGGGCACTGTAAGGGCTCGGTACTGCTGGGATCCTCTTGATGTTAATGGTGCAAAACCAACCATAAAGAAATGTAGACGAGGGAATGGAATAAGATTGACGGCAAGCTTTCGTAGATCAGAGTTCAATTGTCCAGGGAATCTTAGACAACAAGTAACACCACTCATGGTAGCAGAGATAAGGTGGTTGAGATCACCAACTGCAATATGAGAATTGAACAAGTAAGAACAAATCTAACCAATAAGTTCAATATTCTTCATAAATATAAAAAAAAATGAAGGAAACTACAAACAGACTATGCACTTTTTGGCATTGGCATGCATGCGATTATGTGATCTTGCACTTATTCTACAAGCATTTCTTTCCTTTAACGTGCGATTTAGAGATTCGCCACCAGGGAATAATGATCGGATTTGGGATTTGAAAGCAACCATGTTTGTGTCATTTCACAATTTTTTATATAACGAGCATGCAATAGAATATTTTAAAACTCGGTTGTAAGTTGCAGGACTTAGGCACTTACATGTTGGAGTAGCAAGCTTAAGTGTTCGGAAGCAAATATCGTACAGGGCTTCATTGTCAAGAACCATGCATTCATCAGCATTCTCGACAAGCTGATGAACAGACAAAGTGGCATTGTATGGTTCTACAACAGTGTCTGAAACTTTGGGGGAAGGAAATACAGAAAATGTCAACATCATGCGATCTGGGTACTCCTCCCTGATCTTTGAAATCAGAAGTGTTCCCATTCCAGAACCAGTACCTCCACCCAAAGAATGACACACTTGGAATCCTGTACCAATAAGCAGGAAAAAAGTAGGCAGCCATTGTCAGAGAGCTCTGCGTGCGTGTATGTGCATGTCGCAGAGAGAAAGAGAGATGACACATCAAAGATTTGAAAGAACAGACAAGATATGAGAAAGATAAAAGAAAAATTAGATTACAGGTTAATCCTTACAGTTTTTACGAATGAAAGAATTTACCACGGACTCCAATTAATCACATCTCCCCAATCATCCCCAAGAAAAAAAATCAGAGAGCTGAAGTAAGCCTACGCTTCTATAAATTAGCATGAGATAGTGTTATTGGATTTTCCATACTACAAGAAAGGACCCAATTAGTTATGAAATGATGAATCATTTTGCAACATATTGTATTCCCTTGTTGATAATAACTGACTCCAAAAGAAAGAAAGAAATATTGATGACATTAGGGTTCTAATTTAGAAAAGAGTTAAACGGGACAAATAAGTAGCGCCTACTTATACTAAAAGAAAGAGATAAGATTACCCAGAGCAAAAAAATTGATAAACAAATTTTACAGAATTACAAATTACAAGGATGAAAATGGAGAAAATTCCCTGGACCTGATAGTCCTT
Source organism: Telfairia occidentalis (assembly GCA_026257165.2). Lineage (NCBI taxonomy): Eukaryota > Viridiplantae > Streptophyta > Magnoliopsida > Cucurbitales > Cucurbitaceae > Telfairia > Telfairia occidentalis. Next base: position 1,852,047 of record JAOANK020000018.1, on the reverse strand, counting down.
TCATACAATTAGATCCAGAGAGAATAGCATCGAAAACAAAGTTAATATCTTGGTTTCATAAACTACATATATATATAAATGCCGTTAGTATGAGAAATAAGGGGAAATATATAATGTAAGTGATATCAGACCACTAAGATAACATTTGCAGAGAGTGAACCATTTCTCCTACTTTGAAAAGCAAGCTCAGTAAAAACAAACAATAATAAGCATCCAGTAGAAAAGATCTTAGAAAATAAAAATAAAAAACCCAAACACCAAAGGCTAAAAGAGGCTAATCAGAACCAAATGAAAGCATTTCAACCAAAAAGAAATTAAGACCAGAATTCTGGCACTGAACCGATGCCAGATCCAAAAGAACAACCCACAACACTCAAACCTCGATTAAACTATTAAAAAAAAAAAAAGACAAAAGGAACCAAATGAGAAAATTGCGCGCGAAATTAAAGAAAAGAAATTCCGATTACCTTGCAAGCAATCACAATTCTCAGCCTCCTTCCGGACAACGTCGAGAACAGAATCGATGAGCTCAGCTCCTTCGGTGTAATGCCCCTTGGCCCAATTGTTGCCAGCCCCAGATTGTCCAAAAACGAAATTATCGGGACGGAAGATCTGGCCAAAGGGTCCGGATCTAACGGAATCCATGGTTCCAGGCTCGAGATCCATAAGAACGGCACGGGGAACGTACCTGCCGCCGCTGGCTTCATTGTAATAAACGTTAATTCGCTCGAGCTGAAGTTCAGAGTCGCCGCTGTACTTACCGGTGTGGTCAATGCCATGTTCGTCGCAGATGACCTCCCAGAACTTGGCGCCGATCTGGTTGCCGCATTGGCCACCCTGGATGTGGAGAATTTCTCTCATCTTTGATTTTTCCCGGGAAACAAACGGAAAACGAGGAGATCTACAGAGGGAAAAAAAAATGGGGAAATAGAAATAGAGAGAGAAAGTGGGAATTGGATTTTGTTTACAGAACCAACCAATGCAATTTTGTGGATACAGAGATGTCGGGGGGTATTTATCGTTGGTTCTTAAGTAAATAAGGCTAATTTGATGGGTTTTTTTGCAAAAATTAAAAAAAAAAAGCCTAAATTAAAGCCAATGGCCTTTCTCTCTCTCTCTCTCCCTCTCTCTCGCTTCTCAACCCTTCATTCTCTCTCTAATTTTATTTTCTAAAAAAAAAAAGGAAGTAAATAGGCAGTGGCAGCTAATTTTTGCTCTTCTATTTTTTAATGAGAAAAATACCATTTTCTTATCAATTTTATTAATTTAGCTCATCTATTTCTTGCCAATTTCATTTATTTATTTAGCTCATAAAAATACTTCTTTTTTGTCATACATTTATTACTTGAAATTATTATGCTTTTTCTCTTTTTTTCTATTAAAATAAATGTTAGAATATAATTTTAATCCTATGCATTTTACACTTAGTTTCTGATTTGGTCTAAATTTAAAGATTTCTATTTTACTCTCTCACTTTTTATTAAGTTTTGATTCAATCTTTTCTTTACCGTTAAAAATTGAGTTTTATTTTTTATTTTAATTTTGGAAAGAATTAAAGTATACATTTATCATTAATAGTTCATCATATAAAAATTTATTTTATATACAATGTGTATCCTCAATTAAAATTTTAAAAACTTTTGAAAATTTAGAATAGTAGATAATAATAAGAAAAGTTATATATATATATAAAGTAGACATTATATAACAAGAAAAGTAGTTACGTCACTTTTTAATAAAAGATTTATACAATAATTACTTATTTTAATTTGAAGAACTAAAATACAAAAATTTAACCAAAAAGAATATCTAGGAAAATTTAAATGTAATAGAATAAATTTTGAGAGTCTTTTGTCGTTGAAACGTCTCTAAGATATCAAAAATAATAATTGAGATGAGTGAGTGTGGCCAAAATTGCAACTAATCAAATATCGATGTTTCGATGATATTTTTGAATTATAGGTATTTCTCTTTACAAATGAATTTAATAATTTAGAGGTGGAAAAAGAAAATTAAAAAGGGGTTTTAGTAGCTGATTTAAATATTTGAAAAGATGTATGGGATGATTGGTAGAGAGTGAGTTGTAATGGAAAGAGACATATGATCTAAAGTCCAAAAAGTTATTTAAAAAAGGAAAAAAGGAAAAAAGAAAAAAAAGAAAAAAAAGAAAAAAGAAATTTAAAATTGGGATTTGTTCAAGTGTTGCGTCACCTGCATTATGCACATATTATAAGCCCATCTTAGATTTCAATTTTAAAAAAATTTGATTATGTTCTTCAACTTTAAATTATATAATTAACAAAATATTAAAGTAAGATGTTCATTAGTCTATCGAAATTGTATGTCACATAATCATACATTGCGTCCATTCACTCAACATTTGTTTAATGGATATGTTATGTTATCGTTTCTTTTTTTTTTTTGAGTTCAACATTTGTTGGTATGAGAAATCGAACTATCGATCTCTACGATGATAGTATATATCTTTATTCATTGAACTATGCTCAGATTGACATGTTATCGTTTCGTTAATAGTGATAATGTTAAATAATAAATATAAGTATAGTTCAAAATTTCTATTTGAAAGTCTAAATAAATATAATATTTTGAAATATAGATATTTACAATTTTTGTAATTTCATTTGGCATAAATGTCTTTCATTTTTATTAAAAGGAGATGGTTTTTTAAAGATAATATTTCTAAATACTAAGAATCCTCCCATGCATATAATTATTGAGCAACAATGAATTTTTTAATTTTTTAATTTTTTTTTTAAATTCAACAACATGTGAAAATAAGAATTCGAACCTACGACCTTTTAGTTAGGAAGATATGTCTTAATCAATTAAACTATGTTCAGTTTGGCAAGTAAAATAAAGTTGTATATAAATGATTCTATATATATATATTTATATTGTTACAGGGTAATAGGGGCGGTTATAAGCCTAACCCGACCCAACGGGCCGAGGGTTCTATTACCACAGGCCGTGAAAAGAAGGTAAGAGGGAAATAAAGGTCTGGCCCAACCGGTTGTGTGGAGTCCTGCGAGATGGGCCTCCATACAGTCAGGGCCTCCCCTGGCCCACCTCCTACACCTATAAAAGGGGGGCAGTGCACCCTACAAAGGTAAGTAGAAAACACTTCTTAAAAACACATACACTCGTGGTCCTGCCATGTTTGATAGCTTCTGACCCCAGGAACTAACTTGATCGTCGAAGTGTACTTGGCCTCTGTGTACTTGGTAGAGCACCACACCAGTGTTGAGCACAGGACCTAGACGGCTCGGGATCCCTCCCGAAAACCTGGGACAACATATATGATAAAAAATGATTTAATTGTTGAGTTTGTAGACAATTATGATGATTTCATTTAAGTTAGTTTGGATTTTTTGTTTTGAACAAATTGTAAAAAAGATATATTTACTGTTGTTTTCTATTTATAGAAAAAGGAAAAGGTTGTTTCTTTTGTGTTTACTTTTTTGCTTTTGTTGATTTGAACGTATTGTAAGTTTGGTTTGTCAAGTACTCAAAGGCATTAGTTTAATTGGTAATGTACCAAACCAGGGGCAGATTTACGAAGGGATTAGGAGGCACATGCCCCCCTTAATTTAAAATTATTTCATTATATATATATATATATATATATATTTAATTAATAACTAATTCAGTTGGTAGCTCAGTGGTAGAAATGTCTTAAAAATGTCTTTGTGCCCCCCTTGGACATGGGTCCTGAATGCCTCCGCCCCTGTACCAAACATTTGTTAAAACTATTAACTATTTTTCTTCACGTTGAATTCTACCTTTAAAAAATCTAGAGAAGTGAAAAGGAGAAGAGATTTATTTTAAACGCTCAACTAACATAGCTCTAATGATAACAATGAGAGGAAAAAAGAATCATCTAAAAGTTTTATTATGGTATAAAGTTATTTGAGACTTTTATTTGAATTTAACAACATGTGGAGTGGAGGGATTCAAACTCATAACCTCTTAATCAAGGAGATATCCCTTTAATCAATTGAGTTATGCTCGGTTTGACCTCTATTCATAGAATTAGAAGTTGGAATGTTGCGTGTTGATGAAATTATTGGTAAGCTTAACTAAATGTATTTGTTCCATTTGAGCCAATCTTGCTAATAACTTATCAGATGGAAGATGTGGATGAGCTCTAATTGTTCAAAACTCCAACAAAAATTTAAGAGAACCACTTAAATTAAGAGATTTTCGAAGAGGGAAAAAGTGAGATTTTGTACCTTTACTAATAAATGATAATGATAGGTTTCCTATAGTTAATTATATGTCTTCTAACTCCTCATTGATCTATGCTAAAAAATAGTATTCATATTAAATTGATTACTCAAAGTTATGATGATCCATTTTAATCAAAAGACACACTTCATAGATTAGATTAAACTTGCATATGATCATTCAAATGGTATCTTAGTTTTTTTTTTTTACACTGATTATGTTGCGTAGAGTGTAACGTTATCGTAAATATTTGAAACATTAATCCAAAGCTACATAACATATTTCATACTTCATTTATATAAACGACATTAATCATTTTTATTCTTTAAAAACCCTTTCATTCTTAACATGATTGAATTTTCAAAATAATAACTAGTAGAGTTAAGTGGTTATCTTGTGAGAATCATGGTAGCCATAAAGCCCATAAGTATCTAAAATATAAAATCCTATGAATTTTCTTGATAACTAAACGTAGTAAAGTAATGCGGTTGCCCCGTAAAAATAGTCGAGTGAGTGTAAAACACTAAAAAATAATAATAATAATAATAAATAAAATTCTTTTCCCAATTTCTTCCTGTGGAATAACAATATCAAAGGGAATAATAACAATTTTGGACATAATTTTGTTTGAATATTCTTATCTTGTTTCATGATTCCCTCTTTAGATTTTATTTTATTTTTATTTTTATTTTTCAAGGACAGTCAAATCTAACTGAACACCATTAATATATTAACAACCAATAACTCATAATTTGAGATGGAATAATTAAAGCATATGATAAAGACATTATGTTTTCAAAAAAAACATATACATATATATATATATTTTAAAAAAAAAAGTTATGATTGTCAATCATCAATATCTCATACTTTGCTTTCTTTTCTTGAAAGTTGAGATTAGATCATTTTGGTTTCAGATTTAATAGGAAGAGTTTGAATCAATTGCTTGAAACATAAGGGATTGCCAATTGGCATTCCAAGGGAGGTTTTCAACTCCCAAACAAATCTTTTTGTTTTTTTTTATTATTTTTTAAAAAATCTTCTTAATTCTATGGTTGTCATCATCATTTTAACACATTTGACAAAAATAAATTTGAAAAAAAAAAAAAAAAAAGTGGTACTTGCCTATTTTGTATTTTGAATTGTTAGACTTTGTTTAGAAAATTATTTTTCCATTTAATGTTTTCAAACTTTTCTTGAATTTTTTTATGGGTAGATTTAGAAACACATTAATATTACTGTGCAGATTGAGATTATTATACAACTCTCTGAAAATAATTATCAAAACATGTTTAGATAACAGTTTGTTTTAAAAATTAGGAAAATATTTTAAAATCAATTCTTTTTTTTTTATTATTTAACAACATCCAAGAATGAAAGAATTCGAACCTATGACTTCTTGATCAAAGAAATATGTCTTTGACCGGTTGAACTATGCTCAGTATTATGTCAAATTAATCATTAAAAAATTTAAACAATAAAATGTATATATATCTTTATTATATGTTTGAATGAACTACATATTAAAATTTTGAAGTATTTTGGGTACATGAAATTAAATAGACAAGGGAATAAATGTACCTATGTTTGGTTGCATCTTCATTTCCATGCATAAGCTACTAATCATGTTGAGAAATGTAGTGAGCAAGAAATCTAGTAATAATTGAACTTTAACACAAGAATAGAATATTGTATCAATTGGGCGAGACGAGACGTATGACTTCTCTAACCCCGACCCTACCCTTATCCTCAAAATTAGCTCGTGTTCCCCGAACGAAGAAGAAAAAATTGAGTCAAAGTTCTTCATTCTCAACCAAAATTTTTTCTTCACACAAAATAGAGTGTATATAAATTTGAAAACACAAATTATATTTGTAAGAATTGTATGTATGTGTACAGACTTTTATTATTATATGAACTATCATATAATATCAAGAACCTATCAATAATTTTAAAATTATATATATATATATATATTATAAATAACAAATTATATTCAAATAGGGATGAGGTCAGGATCAGAAATGCATGAAATCTCCTATATATTAAAATGGGGAAAAAAATGAACAAAAAGTTGACTTACACATCTCCATCTGAAGAGAGAGTTACTCCAAGTTCTCCAATAGAAAGGTCATTTATATATATATATATATATACACACACACTCTCTCTCTCTATCTCTATATGTATAGAGAGAGAGTATCTGTTTAGAGATAGAGAGAGAGAATATCAATGCCTCTATCAATTTCTTAAGAGCAAAGTTCTTAACAAAAGGCCTTTAGCAAGCATTGAGCCAAGTATTCAATTTTCCCAAAAGACAAAACCTTCTAAACATCTACATTTGAACTTTTGGGGAATATTTCACCATGAAGAAGCTCAAACAGAGATTTACAAGAAAACCCACCTTCATTCTTCAGCATCTCTGAACTTCAGTCTGATGCCTCGAGTTCATTCGCCCGTTCCTTCTATTCTTTGTCCAGCGAGGGTCTCCTCCTTAAATCTAAGCTCCACCCTGCAAACCCGTTCTTCGAAATTCCTTTCATTCGAGCTCGAAAACAAATAGAGTCAAAGATAGCCATTGATCAAGGGTGTGCTCTGAAGCCAAAAAAACCAATCTTTTCTGAGCCTGGCAGCAGCTCCATCTCCCCATCTAAAAGAAATGTTATTTTTATCAGACATGAGGCTCCTATGTTTGGAAAGGTGGAACCAAAGGCATCTCTACAACTTATAGATCTAAAGTGATTTTGAGGAATAATAATAATAAAAGGCTTGATTTCAAAATAATTTGAGTTTCAAGCAAGTTAAATCATTTCTTTAAACGAAAACTCACTCCCTATTAGTCCCTTGGAGAGATTTTAGATATAGTCTTTGAATCACAAGTTTAGTGTATCAATAAGCCGATCAGCCCTCCAATGCAAAATGGTCGACCGAGACAGATCATGAGCGAATGCTTATGAGCAAGGTCCCTCCAAACTACAATTTTGGTGTGTGTGTGGGGGGGGGGGGGTGACTCTCAAACCTAGTTTTCTTAAAAAGTCTACA